>PVJD01003264.1:0-169004 GCA_004026545.1 Mormoops blainvillei | reverse complement strand
CAGTACCGCTGTTTATTTGTAATGATTTAGCAAGAAAAGGAAGAGACCAAGTTAATATTAATGTGGAATACTAACAAGTTTTCAACCCAACTTCCTTAAACAAGTCAAAAGAATGGAAGGCGCAAATCATAGGCCTGGGTATGACATGAAGTAATTTCATTAATGAATACTTAAAAGGAATGAGAGACACACACACACAGGCCCTATTCAAGGACAAAGACAGCTACATAGCTAATAACTGAACACCCCTCCTGGGTGTCACATAACCAGTCCAATCAGAAATGTCACTACATCCTAAAATGGCTCTGAAAATAAAGGTATGCAATTATACCCTTCTATTGAGCACAAGTAAACAAATATCAGCGTATGGATATGGAAATCTTAGTATTTTCATTCATTTTTATACATCAGTAGCAATCCTTGCACCCCTCACCCTTCTCAGTGCATTAGCTTTCAATTTCCCAACACTCAACCTCTAGCCTCGGTGTCTAATATCCCCACTGAGCTGAACGTTGAACTCGGTTTTAGAACAGGGATTGGTAAATGAGCGGTCTTTCCAGATCTCTCCATACCAACCAGACTGTGAACTCTGAGGTCCTCATTAACAAGTTTTTCAATAAATAGCAATGCTGTGGGCAATGATGGTAAGTCTGACCAGAAGTTGTAGTAAGAAGGTTGTAAAATAATTCTACCTATAGCTGGAATACTAGTATCAAAAACTGGGTCTTCTTTTACTTTCTTTCCTATAGAATAAATGTATTAGTATGCAGTGAGCATGTGTGTATGTATGTGAGGGCTAGGTGTTACGGATGATACCTGCAGTATAAATAATAAAGAGAATAAACAGATAAAATAATTCCTACAGGCACTATTTGGGAGATGGAAATCACATGTCTGTTGGAAATAAAGACATACAAGAAAACTCTAAGAAAATTCCATCTTTTAATAAATACATTTGATTAGTTCTCATGCTCCTTCACTTTCAGGTTAAAATAAGGGGTTGATAATACATTCCTTTCCCCAGAACTAATGAACTTGGCAACTCTCTCTCTGAAAATGAAATTCTATTCTTTAATTGAGCATAACATATTATGTTGTGTTACCTATTTTAGGAGTGAAGAATAAAAAAGAAATTCTGTTACACTCCACAGTGATATGAAACAAAACATTTTTATTTTATTTCAGAGAATATTAAAATCATCTCTTGTTAAAGAAGAGCTTTCTCAAGTACATTTGTCTATATACACAGATACGTGTGTGCCTGGGAATGCTGTTATTTAAGTGGAACTGAAACATAATATAAATCTTTAACTCCCCAGAGTAACACAGTATGATAATCACCAAGAACATTCCCTGCCAAGGTAAATTTAAGACAAGAATATTTTAATCATGGGTAACTGTAGGGAAATCTGACATTTAGTTATAATTGAGCAGGCAGATGTCTACCCAGAGAAGCTACCTATGCTGCGCACATTCCAAATGTGCACATAAATATATTTAAGCCAAGCAGTATTTGTGAGCCATCCTGGTGCCTAATTCACGTACATTTATGTAGATGTTAATAAATTTTTCCTAAGTCCAAAATGAAACAGCACAGTATTACAGGTTATAAATATTATTTTAAAATTAAAAACAATTTGAACATTAACATCATCATTAGCTAATGGTTTTTATCTTCCTCTGGGACAATAAAAGCATTAAAATTCAATTTATACTAAACATTTACTTCTCATAAGAAATGGTCGTTAACATTTTTTTTCAGTTAAAAACCATCTAATATCCTTCTGGGCCACAAATAATAAAGAAGAGGAAGGTCTAAAAAAGACTAAAGTGGAGAAACAATCAAGTTGAGGATATGACATATAGTACACAAGTCTAGAGCAGTCACAATTCTTATCCACTCTGTTTTCAGCCTAAACTATTGCTTATATCCACGAACTAAGGTGGGGGTTAATGTTAGATTAAGTGCTGGGAGATGTTCTGATGTATGGTCATTAAATTGAAAGAATGTTGTGATTATAACAGTGTATCAGGAGTTGATTGGATCAGACCATCATTAGAGAAGTTGCCCGGGATGTGAGTGCTGTTCAGTCCAACTCCACCGGAGGCTTCCCTTCTGCCAGAACTGATTTCCCTGCAAGCGTCCCCTCACCCATCTGATTTGTTAAGCCCTCCGCTCCACATCTCATTGAGATGTTCTCTCCTGTACATCCCCTGATCTTTCTAATTTATGCTGCAGAATTCCCATAATTTCGCCACAAGATATTTCAAGCAGTCCTCTGCTATAACTTAGCTCAGGAAAGAAAAATGGATGTAGTTGGGATTTTGCAAAGAATAAAGGGAAGTATGTTACGAGTGTCAGCATCTGAAAAATCTTCGCCTTCCATTTCCTGCCTTGCATCTCTTGAGTCCAGTCTCCCCTCCCCAATCTCGCTGGCCCAAGCTGCGCCATGTTTCAGGGTCAGAAGAATCATCCTCCCCATGAATCTCTGCAGGCCCCTATTGCTTACTTCATTAAACAGAAAAGCTCCACACGCTTTGCTTTCCCTAGCAATCCAGCCCATCACTCTTCATCCACACAGTGCTAAATACAAGCTGGCTTACAACTTGGCCTTGTGTAGGAACTAGACATGCCTTTAAATTCAGAATCATGTGAGAGAATCACTGCCGGAACACGCTGCGGTATCCGAGAGCAGCAGAATCACATATCACCCCTCATATTTTCTCTGGAGTACATGTGCTTTAGAGGTGAGTGGCCGGTACAACTACATGCACTATTTACATGCAAGAGCCTTTGTTTCCTTTGCCCTCACTCTCCCAATGCAGCTGAATGCGGTAAGTTAAAAAGTGTGTGCTGAAGGGCATGTAAACTGGTATGGCAACTATGGAAAGCAGTATGAAGTTTTCTCAAAAAATTCAGAACAGAGCTACCTTATGACCTGGCAACACCTATTTTGGATATCTACCCTAAAAAATTGAAGACATGTATTCATAAAGATATATAGACCCCTATGCCGATAGCAGCATTTTTTATGGTGGCCAAGACATGGAAACAACCAGTGTGTCCTTCAATAGAGGACTGGATAAAGATGTGGTAGATACGCACAATGGAATACTACTCAGCCCTAAGAGAAGTTGAAATACTGCCATTTGCAACAACGTAGATGGACCTTGAGAATATTATGCTAAGAGCAGTAAGTTAGACAGAGAATGTCAAGAACCATATGATTTCACTCATATGTGGGATATACAACTGAAAGCAACCAATGAACAAACAAGACAAACCAACCAAAACTCAGAGACATGGACAGGTGGGAAGGGGGTTGGGGCTTAGTAAAGGTCAATGGATTCAAATATATGGTGACAGAAGGAAAGCTGACTTTGGGTGGTAAACACACAATACAACATACAGATGACGTATTGCAGAACTGTACACTGAAAACCTGTATCATTTTATTACACAGTGTCGCCCCAACAAAGTTAATTTAAAAAAATTTTAAGCATAAGATCAATCTCCACAGTCATTCTACATTGGAGGAGAAAGTACAGCAGTGAGCTTTGGGGTGAGAAATTATGTTAATGAGACGGGCAGTAGGGGAGGCGCCCAGCCTGCAGGAACAATCTCCACTCCCCCATGGTACGACCACAAGAGCCTCATTTATTACACTGCTCGACTGCTATTGCCAATATCCGACATTAGTTTACTAGGGAGCCCTTATATCCCTTTAGAAGTGTTGCTTGGTAACCTGAAGTGTTCAGGTTCCTACAGAGGCACTGACACTAGGGATTCTACCCAGGTTTGGGTATTTTTTTAAAGAGTAGTTTTAGGTTCACCACAAAACTGAGAGGAAGGTACAGAGATTTCCCATATATCCGCTGTCCTCACATGTGCATAGCCTCTCCCTATGCCAGCCTCCCACGCCAGAGTGGCGCATTTGGTATAGTTAATGAACATACATTAACTCATCGCTATCACCCCAGATCCACAGGGTTCACTCTTGGTGTTGTAATGTTGATGGGTTTGGACAAATGTGTAATAACAGGTATCTGTCATTATAATAGCATACGGGGTATTTTTATTGCCCTAAAAATCCTCTGTGCTTTGCATATTCATCCCCTCCCCACCCTCCGACCTGTCAGACACAGAGCTGTCTCTGGTAGCTTTAAGTTTTCCAGAATGTTGTGTCGTTTGTTACCTTTTCAGGTTATGGCCAGGTTTTTAAATACCAAAAGGCAAAGTCAGTAACAGCAAGGCTTACCTTCAATTCCTTTTCCAAACCCTTCCTTTTGCCTGAATGCCTCCACAGGTACCTCTTTTCTCTCTATTATTTCCCCTTCTGCAGTAATCCTTAACCATCAGTGGCAGAACAGAGGTGGTCCAGGGTGTCGGGAGAACAAGCAAGGCTCCGGTTTTACTGGGTGAGAGAAGCCTCCTAAGAAGTAGTTTAATCTCAGTCCTAATGCATTAGTTAAAACTCTAACCAATGAAGGAGAAGCTGGGAGGAACAAAAGATTTTCGAGTAGAGGTGGCTGCAGATGTAGGACTTGCCGGGGAGATCGTGGACTCGGTATGGGGCTGGGGAGGAAGGCAGGGCGAGATCACGAAGAAGCACCATGTCTGGACCCTGGAACGTATCCTCATTCCAATGGAAAGCCACCAAAAGGTTTTCAATGAAGGAGTGACACAGTCACATTTCCATTTGGAAAAGATGCTCCAGATTTCTGTGCAAAAGAGTGAGGTCAAGAGAAAGGATACCTGGAGAGATGGCTGAGGCTTCTACAGTCACCAAAGAAAGAAATCATTACAGAGTGGTGGCAGTGAGCAGAGGGAGCAAAAATGGATCCGAAAGACATTCAGAGGTAAAACTGACATAAGCTAACAAATGGGGAGACAAAGACATCCCAGGTATGGAGCTAATGCAAATAGATTTATGGTTCTGCCATTCACTGGGACAGGAAGGACTGGGAAGGGAACAGGTTGGAGGTAAAGCAAGCGAGGGCTTAGATACTGAGCTCAGTTTTATGGTGACCTAAGGAGCCCCCAAGGTCCCATGTCAAAGAGGAAGTAGCGTACACAGGCCTTAAGATCAAAAGGGAGATCCTGGTCAGAAATACCAATTTGAGAGTGCCCTTAGAATACATGGTAATTGAAGTCATTATGAGGTTGCCTGGGGAGACAGTGTACAGAATGAGCTGAAAAGGGGCCTCCAGATGGATCCTTAGAGGAATTCCAACAGTTAAATGAATTTAATGAATGACAATGATTCAACCCTTGTATAATTCAGAGCCTTGATGTGGTTAAAATGATGGCTTGTCACTCACATATTACAAAACTGCAAAGAATCCCCCTTCACCACTAAGGCAAAATGGCCCACAAAAACTTTAAAATCCTGGCTGATAGTCCAGGTAATAAGGGGGTCCAATAAGGTCAGTGGTGGCTTTCTGGGGCCCCGGGCTGACAGTTCTCCATGAGGCTGCTAAGAATGGCCTGCCTGTCTTGACATCAGAGGAATACTGGGATTCTGATTCTACCACTTTGGATTTGGATTTGAGTGATAACAGTCAGACAAAGATGACTTCATAAAAACAAACAATTCCATCGGTAACAGCGCACATACTTTCTGCACTTAGTGAAAAGCCAGTTGTTAGGAAACTGTTGCCAAGAAGAAATCCTTGCACATTCCCCTGCAAACACTTCCTGTGGATGCCCCACAGCCAGGCACTGAAACGGGCACTGGAGACACACAGGAAATACACCAAGGCCCCTGCATTTGGGAGGCCAAGGAAGGCAGATCGGGAAGGATCTTGCAGCTAAATGGTCCAGATGCAAGCACTTGAAGAATTCCTACCACCACATACAGAGGAAGAACATTTCTGAAAAAGCTGCCTGAGGAAAATATGCAGCCTGGATGTGTACCTTGGACTAAGTGAAGAGACAATACTTCTAAAATAAGTTAAAGAAGCAGGAATTCCAAGGCAATTTTGAAAAGATAGGATTGTTCTGAAACCAAGAGCACAGAAAGCTATGGTTCAAGGAGACCAATAAGAAACCAATAGGAAAGAGCATCACACTTCCTAAATAGTTATAAAAGAGGCCTATTTAAAAAATGTTAAACAAACTAGATTAGAAATGGCTGTCATTTCCAATCCCAGTAGCTTAGGACCAAGACTTCAATTAGGAGGGAGAAGACTCTTTTCCAACAGAAAAGTTAAGATCAGAAAAAGCTGAAAAAGACTCCAGCATTCCTACCTCCTGCATGGGTATGCAATTCCACATCTGACAGTGATTATTATCCCTAAGAGTTAAGGAACAATACATAGTCTCTTGCACTGCTTAGGAAAATGATTTTTTATATAGTTCCAAGCTCCCTCGATGCAAATTCTACACAGTGAACTGGATGGAAAAGTGGCTTGGAGACTCTTGGGCTCCTCTACACAGAAAGTACTTAGCCCCACTGCAGGACAAAGCCTCCATAATTTATCCCAGGACACTCTCTTCTCCACTAGGAAAATGTTTATGAACATAGCATGCTAGTAGTTTCTGAATCCTTTCCAGTTTTGACTCCTTCTATTAATAAGTTAAACCTCTGAATCTAAAATGAACAAATTTCACATTTTCTGTGGAAAGCATAAATATGGTGAAATAATTATGAGGGCTGAATCATACAATTAAGGTATGAACCAAGACTTCCTAGATGAATGAAGTTTCTTTTATCCAATTACAGCTGTCCCCCCAAATCAGCGGGGGCACATTCAAAAGGCCCCAGGAGATGCTTGAAACTACACATAGGACCAAAGCTGATATACACTTTTTTTTTTGGCTACACAAACATACCTATGATAAAGTTTAATTCATAAATTAGGCAATTTCGTGGATAGAGGATTTGCTCTTCCTGTAGATTTTAGCAACTTCAACATGCAATGTTTTTTTCTTTCCTTATTAAATCGAAAACTCTTCTTTCACTTGAAAGGAAGCACTTTACGGCTTTTCTTTGGTATATGTTACTTGCAAGTATCACTAGACTTGCACTTTGGGGCCATTACTAAGTAAAATAAAGGTTACATAAACACAAGCACTGCAATACTGTGACAGTAGATCTGATGACAGAGACAGCTACCAAGAGACTCCGGGAAGCGAGTATTAGCACAGAGATGCTGTACAAGGCGACGGTTCCCGTCCCAGGCAGGGCAAGCAGGACAGCACAAAGTTTCATCATGCTCCTAAGAATGGTGCACACTTTAAAACTTATGAATCACTTAATTCTAGAATTTTTCCATTTAACATTTCTGAACCATGCTCAAACACAGGTAACTGAAACCAAGGACCAGAAAACTGTAAATAAATGGGGGTGCGGGGGTGTGGTGAGGGCTGCCATACCAGAGGAGCAAGAAAGCAAATGCCATATGTTCCTAACAAAACCATATTTTAAAAACAAACAAACTATAGTCGGCGAGTTTAAAAAAAATATTAATACAACTCACTTAAGACATGGTTACTGCCCCTAGAGTTCTTCTTGGCACTTAAATCTGAAAAGAAATACTAAGAATTATTAGTCATCGCAAACCTACTATTTACATTTCTTTTAGAACATTCATTTCATTCAATAAATACATACTCTGTGGGGGAAAAAAAGAAAATAAGAAGATGCAATTTCTGCAAGACTGGAACTCCCAAAAGTCCACAATCATGCCACAGAAAACTACAGTTAGAGGCATAATTTCCTACCAGGTATAAGGCAAGGCTGCAAGGCACAACAGGAATGAGATGGTAGCAACTCAAGGACAGAGAGGAGGGAGCACAGTGATTGTCACGACTGACAGCACAATGTAGGGCAGGCGCTGGACTACCTGCAGGGGCAGGTTCAGAAGGAGCTCTGTAATCCCTGCAAAATAATTTGTCTTCATCTTAAGGGGCATGCAAAGCCATTCAGGGACTCCTGGAGGGAGGATCCTGATAAACCTTACCAAGGTTTAGCAGATGATTTGAGATAGTCCAGGCAGTGCTTAAAACCAAAAACTTATTTAGGAAAGAGAAATTTCCTGTTGTCATTGCCTGAGCTACCTACAATTTGCCAGCTGTGGAAACTTAGTTCCTGAAGCTCTCTCTGTCACAAATGCGTCCCGTGTAAAATTAGGTCAAGATTGGTTCCAAGGCAGCGTAAGCCAAGTGAAGGTAAGATACACTGGACACTTGAGAGGCAAGTAGCATGTGGTAACTGCTACACAAAGCCTGACCCAAATTATGCATTCTCCCCCAACAAAGCCCAGACTCCGATTCTCTTCCACATAGTTAATTTCTGAAACTACTATCCTTATTCAGACAGCCCGTATCAGATCCTCCCCCTCACGTTTGTACGCCTCAAAATACATAAACAGCTACAGTATCCTCACTGTTGCTACCAGTAGCAATTACTTTTAATGATTAATCAATAACAAAACTATTAATTTTCCATTTCCTCATTTTAAATTCCACTTTTTCCTCAGTTACAAAAGCCCTCTCATACCATTTTTTTATTTTTGTTGATTTGATCTTTATCCTATTTTTCCCATCACCATTTAGTCCCCTTATACCTCCCCCCCCACAATCACCTCACTGCTGTCCGTGTCCATGAGTCTTTTTTTTTGGATCAATCCCTCCATCCCCTACCCACCCCACTCGCTGTCTTTTGCTCTCCATTCATGAGTCTGTTTTGTTTTGCTTGTTAGTTCAGTTTGCTCATTAGATTCCACATATGAATGAAATCGTGGTATTTGTCTTTCTCTGACTAGCTTGTTTCACTTAGCAAAATGTTCTCCAGGTCCAACCATACTGTTGCAAAGGGTAAAATTTTCTTCTTTCTTATGATTGTGTAGTATTCCATTGTGCAAATGTCCCATAGTTGTTTTATCCACTCATCTACTGATGGACACTTGGGTTGCTGCCATATCTTTGCGACAGTAAATAACGCTGCAATGAACACCAGGGTGTTTGTTTTCTTTTGAAATACTATTTTGTGTGCCTTCGCATATATTTCCAGAAGTGAGATCACTGGGTCAAAAGGCAGATCTATTTTTAATTTTTTGAGGTATCTCTATACTGCTTTGCACAGTGGTTGCGCCAGTCTGCATTCCCACCAATGGTGCAAAAGGGTTTCCCTTTTGCCACAGCCTTGCCAGCACTTGTTTGTTGATTTACTGATGATAGCCATTTTGACAGGTATGAGGCACTATCTCATTGTGGTTTTAATTTATATCTCTCTGATGATTACTGACATCATGCATCTTTTCCTATGTCTATTGGTCACCTGTATCTCCTCTTTGGAGGAGTGTTCAGTCAGGTCCTTTGCCCATTTCTTAATTGGGTGGTTTGCTTTTTTGATGTTAAGTTTTGCTAAGTACTTTATACATTTTGGACATTAACAACTTATCAGATGCATTGGTGAGTATGTTCTACCATTCTGAGGGGTATCTTTTTATTTTGTGGATGATTCCCTTGCTGTGCAAAGCAAAAACTTTTCAGTTTGATGCAGTCCCATTTTTTTTTTCCTTTTGTTTCTCTTGCCTGGGGAGATATATCCGATAAAAAGTTTCTAGGAGCGATGTCTGAGATTTTGCTGCCTATGTATTATTCTAGGATTTTTATGGTTTCTGGTCTAACATTTAAATCTTTGATCGATTTTTAATTTATTCTTGTGTGTGGTGTAAGAAGGCGGTCTAGTTTCATTTTTCCGCACATTTCTATCCCGTTTTCCCACACTATTTATTGCATAAACTATCTTTATCCCATTCTGTATGCTTGATTCTTCTGTCAAATACTAATTAACTACAGAGGTGTGGGTTTATTTCTGGGCTCTCTACTATGTTCCATTGATTTATGTGTCTGTTTTTATGCCAGTACCAGGCTGTTTTGATTACTATGGCCTAACAGTATAATTTGATATTAGGTGGCATGATTCCTCTAAATTCTTTCTCAGGATCACTGTTGCTGTGAGGGGCCCTTTGTGGCTCCATATAAATTTTTGAAATATTTGCTCTACTTCTGTGAAATATGTCATTGGAATTTTGACAGGAATTGTACTGAATCTACAGAATGCTTTGAGTAGTGTGGACATTTTCATGATGCTAATTCATCCTATCTGTGAACAGGGTATGTGCTTCTACTTGTTTGTATCTTCTTCAGTTTCTTTCTTCAGTGTCTTCTAATTGTCTATGTGCAGGTCTTTTATGTCCTTGGTTAGGTTTATCTTACGTATTGTATTCTTTTTGTAGCAATTGTGAATGGGATTGTTTTCTTAACTTCCCCCTTTCTGTTAGTTCATCATTGGCATATAAAAATGCAACTGATTTCTGGATATTAATTTGGGGTTGTCTATGTACAGTAGCATGTCATCTGCAAATAAAGACAGTTTTATTTCTTCCTTTCCACTCTGGATGCCTTTTATTTCTTCTTCTTGTCTGATTGCTGTGGCTAGGACTTCCAGTATTACGTTGAATAAGAGAGGTGAAAAAGGACATACCTGTCTTGTTCCCGATCTTAAGAGGAATGCTTATAGTTTTTACCCATTGAGTATAACGCTGGCAGTGGGTTTGTCACATATGGCCTTTATTATGTTTAGATATATGCCCTCTATTCCCACTTTGCTGAGAGTTTTTATCATATATGGGTGCTACATTTTATCAAAAGCTTTTCTCTGCATCTATTGACATTATCATGTGATTTTTATCCTTCATTTAGTTTATATGGTGAATTACATTTATTAATTTGCAAATGTCATAACATCCTTGCATTCCTGGAATAAATCCCACTTGGTCATAGTGTATGATCTTTTTGATGCATTGCTGTATTTGGTTTGCTAATATTTTGTTGAGGATTTTAGCATCTATGTTCATCGGAGATGTTGGCCTTTAATTTTCTTTCTTTGAGTGTCTTCATCTGGTTTTGGAATTAAGATAATGCTGGCCTCATAAAATGAGTTTGGGAGCCTTCCTGCCCCTTGAATTTTATGATACAGTTTGAAAAGGAGAAGTGTTAGTTCTTATCAGAATGTTTGGTAAAATTCACCTGTGAAGCCATCTACTCCAGGGCTTTTGTTCGTTGGGAGTTTTGGGGGGGCATTTTCTAAGGTTTTATTTTATTTTTAGACAGAGGGATAGGGAGGGAGAAAGAGAGGGGAAGAAGCATCAGTGTGTGATTGCTTCTTGCACACTCCCTACTGGGGACCTGGCCCACAACCCAGGCATGTGCTCTGACTGAGGAATCAAACCGGCGACCCTTTGGTTCGCAGGCTGACATTCTATCTACTGAGCCACACCAGCCGGCACTGTTAGGAGTTTTTTTGATTACTGTTTCAATTTCATTAGGTGTAATCTATATATTCAGATTCTCTGATTCTTCCTCATTTAGTTCTGGAAGGTTGTAAGTTTCCAGGAACTTATCCATTTCATCCAGGTCATCCAGTTTGTTTGCATATAATTGTTCATAGTATTTTCTTACAATCCTTTGTATTTCTTTGGTGTCAGTTGTTACCCCTTCTCTTAAGTTTCCAATTTTATGTATGTGGGTCCTTTCTCCTTTTTCTTGATGAGTTTGGTTAAAGGTTTGTCAATCTTTACCTTTTCAAAGAACCAGCTCTTGGATACATTGATCTTTTGTATCATTTTTTTAGACTCTGTTTCATTTATTTCTGCTCTAATCTTTATTATTTTCTTCCTTCTACTCACTTTGGGCTTTGTTTGTTGTTCTTTTTCAAGTTCCTTTAAAGTGTGTAAATATATTTATTTGAGCTTTTTCTTGTTTTTTCAAGGTAGGCCTGTAATGCTATGAATTTCCCTCTTAATATTGCTTTCCCAGTGTCCCACAGATTTTGGATTGTTGTGTCGTCATTTTCGTTTCTTTCAAGGTATCTTCTGATTTCTCCCTTGATCTCACTGTTAACCCATTCATTGTTTAATAACATGTTATTTAGCTTCCACATCTTCACGTGGTTTTTAGTGTTATTCCTGTGATTGATTTCCAGTTTCATAGCATTGTAGTGAGAGAAGATGCTTGATATGATTTCAGTCTTCTTAAATTTATTGAGACTTGTTTTATGTCCTAACATGTGGTCTATCCTAGAAATTTCCATGTGCACTTGAAAAGTATGTATATTCTGCTGTTTTGGGGGGAAATGCACTGAAGATATCAATTAAGTCTATCTGATCTAGTGTGTCATTTAAGGCTGCTGTCTCCTTGCTGATTTCATACCTGAAAGATCTCTCCTTTGAAGTAAATGGGGTGTTAAAATCAACAACTATGATTGTATTTCTGTTGATCTCTCTCTTTATGTCCACCAAGATTTGCTTTCCATATTTAGGTGCTCCAATATCAGGTGTGTAAAGGTTTACTAGGGATATATTCTCTTGTTGGACTGTTCCCTTTATCATTATGTAGCGTCCTTCTTTGTCTCTTACTATAGCCTTGGTTTAAAAGTCTATTTTGTAGAATATAAGTACTGCTAACCCAGGTTTTTTATTTTTTCTTTTCCATTTGCATGAAATATCTTTTCCAGCCCTTTACTTTTAGTTTGTGTGTATCTTTTGATCTGAATTGGGTCTGTTGGAGACAGCATATATATGGGTCTTGTTTTCTTATCCATTCAGCTACCCTCTGTCTTTTGGTTGGAGCATTTAAGCCATTTACATTTTAAGTGATTATTGATAGATAAGTATGTAGTATCATTTTATTGTTAAGACTATTTTCATCTGTTTTTTTTCTCTTTCTCTTTCCTTCCTGTATCCCTCCTCCTCCTTCAAGCAAGCCCTTTAACATTTGTTCCAATACTGGTCTGGTGTTAAGAAATTCCTTTAGCTTTTTCTTGTCTGGGAAGGTCCTTACTTCTCCTTCAATTTTAAATGATAGCCTTGCTGGGTAAAGTAGCCTTGGTTGTAGGCCCTTGCTTTTCATCACCTTGAATATTTCACGGCACTCCCTTTTGGCCTGAAATGTTTCTGTTGAGTAATCAGATGCCAGTCTAACTGATGCTCCCTTGTAAGTATCTCCCTGTTTTTCTCTTGCGGCTTTTAGGATTCTCTCCTTATCTTTACACCTTGTCATTTTAATTATGATGTGTCTAGAGGTAGGCCTCTTTGGGTCCAACTTGTTTGGGACTATCTGAGCTTCCTGGACTTCGGTGACTTTTTCCTTCACCAGATTAGGGAAGATTTTGATCACTATTTCTTCAAATAGTTCTTGATCCCCTGCTCACTCTCTCCTCCTTCTGGAATTCCCATGATGCAAATGTTGTTACACTTCAGGTTGTCCAAAATGTTTCTTAAGCTCTCCTCATTTTTCAAAATTCTCTTTTCCTTTTGCTGCTCTGCCTGGGTGTTTTTTTTCTACCTTGTCTTCCATAACACTGAATTGATCCTCTGCTTCATCTAACCTACTGTTTATTCCTTCCAGTGTAATATTTATTTTAGATATTGCATTCTTTATTTCTGACTGGTCCTTTTTTATGGTTTCTGTATCTTTTACGTATGATGCTGTTGAGTATCCTTATAATCATTACTCTAAACACTCTATCTGATAAATTGCTTGCCTCCATTTCATGTACTTCTGGAAAATTCAGTTGTTCTTTCATTTAGAGTCTGTTTCTTTGTCTTCCCATTTTGGTAGTTTTGTATTTTCCACCTTAGTTGTTAAACTAATCAGATGGCAAGCTTATCAGTCATAAATCTAATCAAGGTGTGATCAGCAGTCAGGCTTAAGCACCATAGGGCAGGGCAGAGTAATTCCTGGGGGCGGGGCTATTGCTTCCCCTCAGCTAATGCCACTTGTAGGGGAGGGCTCCTGCAGTATGGGGATGACTCAGCACCGGGATCCTGACAGCTGTTCCTTCAGTATTCACCCCAGAGCCACCATTTCCAGACTCTACTCAAATGTCTCTAGTCTACTCTGTGCTCCCTTTGCCAGCACGCGGGGTAAGTGGCTGCAAATGAAATTTTGTGCTTTGGCTCTTCAGGAGGCTCTCTGCCCCTCTCGCTGCCTGGCAGACAGAAACCCTGCTGTTTTTCACAGGTAGGTGTTATCTGGGTTCCTTTCTGGCTCTGGTGCTGTAGGCGGGGGAGTCCATCTAGGGGTTTAGACCCCACACTTCTCAGGGGGAAACCCTCCCCGCCACCGCTGCTTTTTCCCTCTGGCATTTCAGCGGGTGCCCGTGGCAGCCCAGCCAGCCCTCTTGCATCTCCTCTGCACTCTCTGCCAGTCTCGTTGTGGTGAAGTGGTTTCTCCTATCTGTCCTTGATTATAAGGCTTCTCTCCAGCTAGTGTTCAGCTGATCATTCTGGATGATTTCTCTACAATTTAGTTGTAATTCCAGATTGGCCCTGAGAGGAGGCTAGTGTACCTTCTGCTTACTCCTCCACCATACTGGATCCTTTTTTTGTTGTCTTTAAAAACATTGGGTCATTATCTAAACAAAAAAGATCTTCGGGGGTAAAAATCAGACCTTTGGCAAGACCATCTGTGCATTCCCATTAAGAATACCACATGCGTGTTAAGGTCTCGTGGCATTAAAATCTTAATTTTTCTTTTTTTGTTGAATAGCTTTGAGTCTCTGGAGTAGTAAGCTCTGATACTGAAAGTAAAAAAAGAAATGCCTTTCCCCCCACCCTACCGCCCCCCACTGCCGACAGCTATGTTCCTACTGTGACAAAGATAATCATAGACATTAACACTGGTAACAAGCCATTAGATCATCAACTCAGTGCTTCTTCCAGGGTGGGCAAAGCATCAAAAATAACACAGAATCATGGCTGCATAACTGAATGGTAAATACATTAAAACTTACTCCCAATTAACAAAATGGCTTTTTATACACATAAGCTAAATCCCTCTGTGCTTTATAAAATATTCTAAGTATCTACTGATATCCTCCTCTTCAGAGGCAGTCAAACCTCTCTCCATTCTTTCTCTTTCTTTCTCTAATACACCCACTTTCCTGTTCCTTGATTATTTTTGCCTCTCAAGAGCCAGTCAATCCCTCTGCCCTTTCTTGTATCTACAGCAATAATCACTCCATAATTTGGAGAACATACCCCATTCTTGACCCCTCTAACAACAGCATAAAGATGTAATAAGTTCAATGAAGAAAAGTACTGCGGGGTGTTCTGTGCACTGTCAAACTCCCAGCACCTAGAATGATGCCTAGGTATAGTAAGGGCTCAATACTTCTATGTGAATAAATGGATCAGTGAATGAACAAATGAATGAACGATGAATGAACAAACAAAAGAAACACAGCTGCCTTCTTAAGAGCTTACAAAAAGGGTGCTGTTCTTGCTTAGCCAGCATTGATGACACAGGCAGATTTCCTTTTGGGAAACAACTGCCTTAATCCATACTCAGCCTTTGTGAAAAAGGTAAACAAGGTGTCAGGACCTCTGAAGAAAAAGCCAGGCAGAAATAAAGACATAACAATTACACACACATATCCCTCTGGATGCCAAGAGTGACTGGTCCAAGGATCGCACCTTTGCAGGAAATGTCAGGAAAAGGGGTTCCTGTTCCATTGGTATTGCGAGCCACAAGGATAATTTAAATCAACCTGTGGGTGTGGAAGACGACCACAAGAAAAGGACTCGCCTAGAAAGGAAGCCAGCCCAGGCAGATGCACACAAGCCCCAGTCAAGCTGAAAGCCAGAACCAGCCCCGGACTTTTAAATTATTTCAGTCCACATATTCCAATTTTTGCTTCAGCTCAGTTGGCTCTGGATTTTCTATTACATGCTACTGAACGAGTTCTAAAGGACATATGTAACTCCTTACTTTCATCTGGTACACTCCCAGGAAGTCTGAAGACTTCCTGAAAGACACTGATTCTCCTTCACTGCATACCTCTACGCACTGTGTCTCAATCTGTCATTCTTACATTGACCAGACACTGGTCAGAACCCTCACTGCTGACATTAAGCCACCCCTGTGTCACGCATTCCATATGTAGAATTCCTCAGGTATGAGTCTACCGCTGTCCATTCCATCATGAGGCGTGCTTCCAAGTTGTTGTGAATCTTTGAACAGTCATTCTATATGCCTTGAAGAGATGCTCATTACACAGGCCAACCACAAAACTGACCTTTAGTTCACAAAAGTTTACCTCCTTCTGCAGGCCCACAGATAAACCTAGGATCAAAGGCCCAAATGCAGACATACTTAAGCTGGGTTACTTATCACAGTTAATAAAAAAAAACCACTGTCATTCTCGTCAGTCCACTTTGGTAATTTTCAAAAGAAACCTGGGCCTTTTCTATAAAGCAATGAATCTCTGCTGGAAACCTCTGAACCTCTTCCTGACGTCACCAGAGGACACACTCCCCAAGAACAGATTTTAGCAGAACTCTCGTTCTTTTATTAGGAGCTGTCATTTCTCATCATACCATGTCTAAATTTGTTCAAATGTTTTCACTAACTTGCAATAATTTGGTAAAAATGTTCTAGAAGAGAGAAGATACCAAAAGGAACTCTAATGGAAGAACCTACTCGTGTCCTACATATTCAGTGTGCTTGAAAAGGTCTTTCAGAGTTGAAAGTAAACAGATGTCTTCAAATTTCTGCAACGGAAGAGAGTGGTGCCAGAATAGCACACTGATGCAGTAAGCAGCACCAATTACTGAGCACAGGTATTTTTGGCCTCTCATTTATGAAATCAAGACAGAGCTAAATCCACAGGAAAGAAATATACCTGTGCCCGGCTTACCTGCAGATCGGCATCCCATTGGAAACAAAATCTCGCTGCAATTTGTTCGGCAGAGAGAACACTTCTGAAGGTCGCAGCGGGACCGCTATTAAGTGGCCCCACAGAACAGGGTGGGGTCGTGAGCCTGATGCTCTGCCTCCATTCTTCTTAATTATAACCTAAGTCTCTATGAAATCATTTCTAAATTAAACATTTCCCTCCTCCCTAAATTAATTCTTTTCTGTTCCCCATTCCAAACCTCTCAAACATAGCAGGAATGAACATTTATACTGATCACATTGAAACGCGTATTTTGCTTCTTAGCTTCTGCCAATTATGCAGTTACTCTCAAAGCCCAGCCTTGATTGTACACCTGACAGGCAGAAAACTTGAAACTTATTCTGTGTGACTTTATTTACTGCTAGTGAAGGTGGAGTTGATTTGGGGGTGACATAAAGAAGGCACAAAAATACTAATCCCCCGCTGCACTTACAGGACGTTCCAGCATAATGAGTATTTAATTTTGTGCCGGCTGAACGTTTAGTAACTAAATCATAAGTCCAGTACTCTAAGTAACAATGTATAGTTTAATACAAGAAATGACACGACTGTAATGATACGATGACTGAGTGAATGAATGAGTCGGTCAATCACAAAATGGTGGCTAGACAGAGGAAAACTCATTTCAATAGTGGTTTAATAACCTGGGCAAACCACTCCATTGCTGTGTGAATTCTTTATGTACTCTTGAATTGGGAAGAGGAATACTAACCCCCCGCCCCCGCCCACCCCACTATGGGATAGGAATAGTAACCATGTTGACTGCTGGGCCTACCCTCATGGTTTCTGTCAGTTTAAATTCTATGTTCAGGCTTCTTAGAACAGTGCCTGGGTATACAATCTCTTATTGAGATCACAATCTCAATAAAAGGTGGTCATTTTTAACTTTATGAATTTAGCAAAATTACTTGAATAGAAGAAACAAGTGTATGTTAATAGCACATGACAAAGCTGTCCCAGAGAAATCTGTAGATGAATCATTTGTTGCTCAGATGAGTTCGTGCAAACTCCCCAATGTGTCTCGATTTAACATTTACCTTCAAAGATTTTCAAATGTCATCTGGACCAAATATCTCCACAGATGTCTGTCAAAGTATACAAAATTTCCTAGGAGATTAAAACATTTCTAACACTTTGTTTATAATTTGTTGACCAAGGCTGTATACCTTAAAACATGTACTGATATTATGTTTAATAGTCACAAACTCTGCCACCTGGCTACCCACTGCAGACACAGTTTTCAGAACAGCCAGGTGAAGAAGAGGAGAAAGAACACCAAAATGGAGGTCTTCATGACACACATTGGGACTTAACTATAATTCCTGTCTCTCTCAGCAAAATGACCATAGTCTATAGGAAAGAGTTCAGGGGGAACTTTTCAAAACACTACCATTAACACCACAGGGAACTTCCGGAAAGCGTGGAGGGAGCCGGCTGGCCAAAGGCACCAGCTGGTTCACGAGCTAAAATCATACAGATACATGCTAGACCGCACTAGTAAATTTTTTTTTAAGATTTTATTTATATATTTTTAGAGAGAAGGGAAGGGAGGAAGAGCACGTTAGTGTGGTTACTTCTTACACGCTCCCTACTGGGGACCTGGCCTGCAACCCTGGCGTGTGCCCTGACATGTGCCCTGACTGGGAACCGAACCAGAGACCCTTTGGTTCACAGGCCGGCACTCAATCCACCGAGCCACGCCAGCCAGGGCAGAACATTTTTTTCATAAAACAAAACCAGTCTATTGCTGGTAATAGTACATTCCAGAGGAAAAGATTGTAGATTAAAATAGAAAAAAATTGATTTAAGATTATACGTTGGAAAGGCAAAGCCTGACAACTATCCCAGCCATTCCCTGATGAATTCAAAAGGCTCGAAATCATAGACAATTTGATTATAGTGTAGCGTGAGGCTGTCTGGCCCTTTGGAAGAGGAAATTCAGTCTGTCATAAAGTCAAACTGAGAGGGACTTAAATTCACCTAATGTAGTCCCTAGGCTCACTGCAAGCCAGGCGACTGTGAGCTCTGAGAACGGAGCAAGCGGAAATGATGACGATGGCAGAAGCCCTATAGTCATCTAACATACCATGCCACCCACACACCAGGAAGAATCACCCTGAAAATCCTAATTATAGGAGGCCATCACTTATAAGATGCATCCTAACTATAGGGACACTAATATATGAAAACTGCGCATCGCAAAGCTCAGTGGCTTTCAACCCAGGGTGACTTGCTCCCCAGGGGACATCAGCACAAGGTCTATAGACACTGTCACAACTAGGAGTGGCCTGGCACCTAGTGGGCAGAGGCCAGGGGCGGTGTTAAACCTCCTACAATGCACAGGATAACCGCACAAGATATGAACAGTACTGAGGCTGGGAAACCCTGATATCACTGATGAAATATGGTTATTTTGTTGGCTGCTCTCTCCTAGGCATAAAGTACTTTCTTAATATATATCAAATTTTTAAAATGAAATTACTTTTAGTGTAAGTGGCCTAAAGGAAGTACTGGCCCAGAACTGGAAGGTCCCCTAAAACTCTTGCTTCTGGTTTGCTCTCTTCTCCAGACCTCAGATGGGTGAACATCTCCACCCCATCAGTTACGCATCAGCCATCCACTCCTCTGGAAGCCTAGCTCCTCTCATGTCATTCATGCTTCTTTCAAAGGGCCCCACACTAAGTGACTGGCATGAAAAATTTGAAGGATTCCACCCAGATAATAAAATATTTTGGGGTATGATGACGGCAGTGGCCAATCAATGATATGATGAAATCTACTCTTTCTTAAAAATGTACTAATTGCTATGTTCTTCATTATTGCACAGGCATTGTAACCCTAACAAGGTAAGAACTATTGTATTTATTTTTATTACCATTTATGGATCAACATCTTCAGAATGAATACTCAAGAACAATAAAAAGATATACTCAAAGTCCCCAACTAGACTATGGTTGGGCCCAAAATCCCCAAAATGTGGTCCCTAACTAATTCTCTTCATACTACAAATCATCATTTTTAATGTGTCTGCTTTTTCCATGAGGATATTTCTGCATCTGGTGCCTAAACATCAGGAATGAAACTTGTAATGGAAACACAATGACTTATCACAAATCACTTGAACTTTGCAATGACCCACTGTCAAAGCTGGAGCATTTGATCTTGCAAAGCAAAATTAACCTTCTCCATCTGGAGAACGGCCACATGACAAAAATCAATATACACCAGTTCCCACATTCCAATTATGAATACTACCTTTCTTACTACTGGTAAACAATATTCTAGAAGTCTGAAGTGCCTACTGGAAGGAGAGTTCACTCTTTAGTTCATAGTATCATAATTTATGTTTGGAAAGAAAGCTTACTCTAGATTTTATTTTTTTAATTAGATTTCCTATATATCAGAACAGTTAAAATAGGTATTTAATGGAAAAGCAATATTTTCTTGATTACTTTAAACATTTAAATGGAAATTGACCATATCTGTGTTTCAAGATTTGGGGCAGAGTTTCTATGGTGTAGCAGAAAAAAAAATAACCAAGAATTGCCCATGTCTGGGTGAAATGCCTAGCTCTTCTAGTTAACGGCAGTGTAATTAAGGCTAATTCACAAACCTATCTGAGCCTCAATTTTTTCAACTCTTAAAAAAACAGAAAAAAAATGATAATAATCATTACCTAACTCAAAGATAGGCTGGGAGAACAAAACGAAATACATTAATGAACCTATCACAGTACTTAGCCTAAGGTGGACAATAAATATTTATTGAGGCCGACTGGACCTCTACTAATGAAATCTGCAAACTCAAAATGACCAAATTGGCCAGGCAGTAATGGGACCAGGAAAATACCAAATGATCTTGGTCCAATGTTCGTGTCCCCTTATTTAATAGTCTCATCAGCAGAACAGGTGTTTCACCTGTTAGTTCTGCTGTTTGGAAAGTAACAGCAAATGCGTGGTGACAAACTGCAACGCACATCTGGTCTCTGAGTCACCAGGCAATAGAGACAGGAGCAGCGTGGGTAACTCAGGAGCGCACGTCCACACGACGGGAACAGCACCAGCTTGGCTCTGGCTAATTCTGATGCAAATTGTTCTGATTTTTTTTTTTTCAGAAAAAAATACTTTTCCATGTTAGCTATCACATCATACATTTCTTTAAAAATAAAATGTAAACCAACAAAGTGTGAGCTAAACTGGTTAGGACCACATACAGCCAGGATAGCCAATTTTAAAACTGCTCTAAACAACAACAACAACAAAACACCAAATAAAAAATAAACAAAAACAAGGAGGTAGAGTGAGTTTAATTGGTCAAATATAAGATTCAGCACAAAATCGTATTTTATGACCTCCGAGCCTCTGGCCCCTCGCCTGATCACTCAGCCTCACAGGAAAGCCTGTGCAGGGGATCACACTGATGACAGGTATACATTTCAGAAATGGCTAAGCCGTTTACATGGATGAAATTTGTTAGGCCAACAGAAAACGGTTTCTCAAGTCATAATTCATTGTCATCTTGATCCAAAGAAGTCAGTGAGACAGTGCTTTTCCTTCCCATTTAGTACATAAAGAATGTTCATTGCCATCCATTAATTTGCCCAAGAAGAAAAGCCAATGTCTGGTGTTGGGATCAAAAGGCCAATTTCCCCAACTTCAAGTACAGAATTGCTTCCACCGGACCGTATCTGTTTGACCACCTTAAAATAAGCACCTATTAAATCTGTAGGACACAATAAAAAGCAGAATAAAATCTGGTCTCTTCTGGAATAAAAGGTATAACCCTACCGGAAATAATCACAAGACTTTACATAGAGCATATGCCAAATCAGGTGAAGAGACAATTAAAACAGAAACCAGCAATTGTAAAGTTGAAAAAAAAAAGATCGAACTGCTTTCGCTAGATTCTCACAGTTTTGAGATGAACAGTTCTAAAGTCCAGCACTGTTGCAAATGTCATTCATTCATGCATAACTTTTGCAAGTGGTGCCATAGCAACCTGTCACCTAGATGATTATATACTCAGTATTTTCCTATGAAATAACTTCTTTCTTTTAAAGTTAAAGAAGGTGTAAAGGAAATAAGTAACACAATGACAACAAAAACAAGTTATGATGCGCTCACTCTGGCAGCACACACAAAATAACTAAAACAATATACAGGAGATTAGTTTGGCCCCACGCAAGGATAACATGCAAATTCATGAAGCGTTCCATAAAAAAAAGTTAGTGACGAGGACAAGACTTGAACCCTGTCCAGACTGCTTTCCACTCAACTCGAAAGGTCTCCGGCGTTTCCTTTGCTCTCTCTCTACATCCACCATGGTGGACACCCATCCACTGTGTTACGGTCAAGAGGCAGCCAACAGAGCTGCATATACAGTTACTTCTAGGTTCAGAAACTCCTCTCTTCGTGGGAGGGAAAGCTAAAGTCTTCTATTTGGTTTTCCAAAAAAGATAAATATTGTTTCATAAACAACGAGTCAATGTCATTTGGACTCTTGGATCAGAGCAGGAGTATAAAGTTAAACACACCTCTCAAACTTTTCACATAGTATTGATAAAAAAAAAATAAGCTCATGATTTCAGAAATAGAGCATGGATTACTTTATCCAAAATGTAGCACCTTACTGCTTTTACATGCGCACGCCTCAAAAAAATCTTATAAAATCTCAGGCAATTTCTTTGTATATCCTTGGAATTTTGCTATGACTACAGAGTTAGTCATATATCTCCATACTGTGATTTTATTAAGCACTGGCTTTTTTTTAGGTTCAATCACTTAGGACTTTTTAATGAGCTCTACAGCTATTTACTCACTTTTGTTATGTAAACATCCTCTTTTTAAGCTTATTGAAGCTAAGGAGCATGTTTCAGGTCTTCCTGAAGGACATTACGTCAAGTTATTCCATTGAGATTTGCAATCCCAGAGTAAGTAAATATAGAGCTGCCTCGCATCAGTAAGCAACATTTTATTTTTAAAAGTTTCCTTAATTTGCACACACAAAAAAAATGATCCCAAACACAATGCAAATGGGACTACCAGTTTGGTCCAATTGGCACAATATCCAAACAACCATCAAAACCAGGAGTGTGGACACTGCAATTGTAGCAACTTTCAGTTTCTCCATTTGCTTCACTAATTTCTACATATAATGATGGAAATGACAAGCTGACAGTCATCTTCGACAGGCCACCTCAAATGGTTCTGCACCCAATGTCCATGGACATTAAATGAAGAAAATAATAACCAATGCTAATACCTAGGTTCATTCCAGGAGATGTTAATTTCTTCTAGAAAAACAGACCATTGTAATAATAATTGTTGTTTTCCATTTTAAACTCACTTTTGTATAAATATGTGAAATGGCCACACCCTTTTAAATGAAAAACTGTTAAGAGCTTTCATTAGCAGACTCTTATAAAAGGTTATTAGGAAAATATAACTAATATAAACACAATATTCATTATAGAGTGCCAAATACTAAATCAACTTCCCTTCTCTACTGGCATGTACAGATTTCTCAAAAACACCTCAAATAGAACTTGATTTATGATAAATTTCAATTTACATAAAAATCCAGGGAAATACATGAGGCATACCAAAAGTCTTTTTCCAGATCAGGAAGTCTAATTTTCAGAGTAAGACAATGCAAATACTTTCTTAAAATCCATTTTCAAATTTTACGGCCATACAAAAAAAGTTTATACACCCATACCATGTGGTTCTTCAAACAAATCTGGAAAAGTATTTAAATGTAAAAATAAAAAAAATAAAAACTGGAAAAAGGAGGAGGGAAAAAATCCAAGAGAAAGAAAAATATTGAAGCTTTGTTCAAATAAGTCATTTAGATTTGGTTAACTATCGAGAAAAGAAATTTAGAATAAAAGGAAGAACATTTTTAAAGCCTTTACTAAGATGAGATAGAGAACTTCAAATGCAGTCTTAGAACAGTGGGAAACCTTAAGTCCAGGCAGAAGGAAAAGGTGGCATTATCGTTTAAAATTGCAATAAAAACACCCAGAGCAAACTTCTATTCTAAGATAATTCACAAGAGGGAAAAAAAAGAACCCAAGATCAAATGCAGGATTGTTTTTCCTTTTCATTTACAGCTTAAAAGCTTCTTGGCAGCACCAGTAATATGTCAGAAGGGGTGAAAAATTATCCTCGATAGATAATTTTAAGACTTTACTCAAAAGATGTTAATAAATACACTGGAGCTGGTGGTTGGGAGCAGCGGCAGCAGTTCAATGAGCACAATGTTCCCCTTTTGCCATCACCTGTTGTAAATCTAAAAATGTGATCACTCTGACTGCATGTTTCTTGCCTCTAAAATAAGCAAGAAGCTGTGAAAATGTTTCCAAGTTTCCGGGCTCAAAGAAGAGAGCATAAAACTCATAAAGGGAGACTTCTTCAGCTGCCTTCATCGAAAGCTAGTTGGTTTTGCCTTTTTAAGTGTTTGCTCAGAATAATGGACATATGATCAGCTTTAAATCCTTCATAAAGATAAGGGTTTTTCAAATGGCTTCTAAGACCCCAGATCTCATAACAAATATCTAGGGATGGCCTGGCCCAGAATCTGGGTTTAGTTTACAGGCACTGCAGCTCAGCAAGGTTTGCACCAGCTCCCTCAGGATTCAACAGGTCAGTCAGCAACAGCGATGAGACCAGGAGAAAATGAAATGGCCGGTAACTTTCCATGAAAAGGAACTGGCAAGGAAGCCGAATCTGTTGAGCAAATTCAATCCGTCTACTTTCTGACTCTCCCAGGTTAGGTCTCCTCCAAGACTCAGGTCTTTCAAGGAAAAGATATTTGCAACTGAAATATTCTAAGTGCTTTCTTTTGATTCTATTTCTAAGCTAAGTGACTGGGCACTGATATGCTGTCTCTAGAGAAGACGTTTCCTATTTTAGTTCAGAACATGCTGTGAGATGCCTAAAAAGAAAGCCTTAGTCTGCCTGGCCACTGGATTGCAAGATAGTTGTGAGGCTTAAGCAAGAATTTTTGAAGTGTACCTCACTTTTCTGAACTTCTTCAAGGCTCAAGTATGGCTTCTAAGACAGAAATCCTATTCCTTCATATGACTTTGTTAAGGGAATGTTTTTGCAGTTGTTTTTTATAAAGAAAAACCACAGAAGGTATTCCTTTCCTATTACCACTTCTGGTAATCCTCTTCATATATCAACTATAAATAAGACACAATTCCCACATCCAAACTTGAGGGTCTAAGATATAACCCAGGCACCTCACTGTGTTAGCAGAAGCCAAGTGAGATTATTTCCATTTTGCTGCAGGCACACTAAGGAAAAGCAAAAATGTACGATTTGGGCCATAGAGTTACAAAGAAAATGAGGCCTTTTCAACATACATCTCTCCACTGGGGTCCTTGTTTCTACTGCCAGCAGGTGAAGAACAGTTCTCTTTCGACCTGCATGGGTATGTATCTGCATGCTCCTGTGTGCACGTGGGGAGCGGCGCTATATCTATTCTCAGGCCCTCATTTATCATTTATTTAATGCACACACAACTATGTATGCAAGGCATGGCCTGCCCTGGTAAAAGCCAAGCTTCAACGTCCCAATGAACGCGGTAGACCATGACGACTGCTCAGGATCATGGGGTCTGGAATCAGACCTCCTGGCACTGAGTCTCATCTCTGAATAGGAAAACTGCGTGAGTTACTTGCATCGCTAAACTCAATTTTCTTGAAGAGAATGAAAATGGAACCTACTCCAAAGGGCTATTAAATATTTTAAACGAAGTGCTTAGAACACCCTGCCCAGGTAAGAACAAGGGTTAGGTGAGAGTGGCTAATATTAAAGTAATTTTAAGATATATACACTTAATATAATCAGTGTCTTCCTGGCTTTGAGACTTCTTCTAAATGTGTAGAAAATGTACAATGGGAGAAAGGAAAAAAAAAGTGAGGGCACCTGAGAATGAGGGCAGGCGAAAAGAGAAGATGTCAGTAGCAAATCCAATGGCCAAAGCGAACCCCTACACTGGTGCTGCCACACTGAGAGTGGGGCAGAAGGCACCACTGACCCAGCTACTCAGTGCACCTGGTCTCTTTGCCCCACATGGGCAGTGCTTCTTCCAGCTTCTAGAGAAGGGTCAGGAAAGTTCATTCCTTACTCAATGTGTGTTTCTGGTGGGGCAGCATGTAGATGGACATGTATGCATGGGCGTATCTTTGCAACTCTGTGGCACACAGAAAAGAAGCTGAGACAAGAGTTTGGAGAAGGCAGTGTGTCCATTTAAAGCTCATGAAGCAGGCTGCTTTCTGTCCATCTGTTATGTACAAAACTGAGAAGCTGTGCTCCATTCTGAAGATCACAGTATTAAATAAGAAATGAGCAAAACTGGAATGTGCTTCAGAGTGAGAGACAAGTATGGGGAAAAAACTCTGCTCATGAAAATGTACAACAGTTAAAAAAATTGGGTGCTGGACCTAGTTGTAGAGGAGGTAGGAGAAGCTACAGTCAGCAATTGTCTTATAAGCAGTAAAGGCACAATTTTGGGGATGGGGAATGGGTTTGTTCTGTACCTCCTGGAATAGAAAGAAAAGCAATGAGAGTGAGGCAAAAAAGATCTGCATGGAACTCAGAAATTTTCAAAGACAAGACAAGCTCCATTTTATTCATTCATTCAAGCGATGAATCAATGATGTGCCAGCCATTGATCTGAGCGCTCAAAAGGGCAAACAGGCTTCTCATGGTGGGAGTATAGCCTATGTCAACTCAACTGAAAAAAAAAATGAGTAATAGAACCCCTACACTTTATCTGGGCCAATGGCCACCCAACTGACATTTCCCAGCTTCCCTTGCAGCTATTTATGCACATGTGAGTAAATTCTGATCAACAGGATATGAGTAGGAGAAGTATGGATAGCTTAAGGTACTTGTATTTAAAGGGAATGAGACAGACCCTCAACTTCGCTTTTACACCTTCCAGCTGGCCAGAGAGCAGCTATAATGGCAGGACTTGGGTCAACCACCTGAGATCATCAGACATGCTATGGGTGGTGAATAATACGACAGAAGGAGGCTCAGTCTCTATACTGCCACCATATCAGCACTAAATTGCTAGGTGCAGTCTATATATGAGAATGAAATTCAACAAACTGTTTAAGTCACTATTACTTGGGCTACTGTTGTAGAAGATGAACAAAATTCCAAATACACATACCTAAAAAAATATACTTTGATTTTGTGAATGGCAGATCAGTATTAGAAAATCCAAGTCTCAAAGCACATGCAAGTATATAATCCACTTGGTAGATCGCTTATGGAAGCACCTCCAGGGGTACTGGGAAATTCATCAAAATGTGCAGTGTCCGTGATTCTAATTTGGATATAACATACACACGCGTGCGCGTGCACACACACAGAACTTAATGTGGCAAGAGCTGTGTTTAAGACTGACGCAATTTCCTCTTACTCTAACTATGATATATAACTTGGATACACTGAAAATCAAAACACCTACCAATGAGAATCAAAACACCCAGTAGAAGCCTTGGCCAGGTAGCTCAGTTGGTTAGAGTGTTGTCCTGAAACACCAAGGTTGCATGTTTGATCTCTGGTCAGGGCACATAAAAGAATACGCCAATGAATGAATAAATAAGTGGAACAATAAAAGATGTTTCTCTTCTCTTTTCCCTCCCTCCCTCTCTCTCTCAAAACAATTTAAAAAATTATTTTAAAACACCCAGTAGAACAAGCTAATGTTATCACAAAGTAAGGCAACTATAACTGCATCTTTCAGTCCATAAAATATTCAAGCACAAAAACACAGGTGCAGAATTGAAAGGAGGCCTGCAGCCCGACCCACATGTGGCTCACTTGCAGAGAGGAAATTTGCTTTCCCGAGGCTTGATGGCACAGATATCCAATGGGGTGAATTTCCACGGTGGAGACTATTTTCAAACTGGCTGATCAACTGATTACATGTTTGAATATAAATGCCAAATAAAGAAAAGACTGGTATCAATGAGGAGACAAGTGGGAAATCTATTAGATTATCTCATTGCTACCACTGAGATACAGAGACTGAAAAGCACTCCAGAAGATGCAGGCAAATAATGGGATTAAAAGAGCAGCAGAACGAGATAGGAGATGGTGGGAGAGTAGGTAGATGTTACACTCACCTCCTCCCAGGACCAAACTGGAATTACAACTAAAATGCAGAAAAATCAGCCTGAATAATCACCTGAAGAGTGCCTAAACAATAGTCTTATAACCAAGGACTTACCGAAGAAGCCAGAATGAGATTGGTAAGAAGGGCAAAGACATGAAAAGGGCGGGTCCTGCTCCCATGAGATTCCAGAGGGATATCTCAGCTGCAAAGGTCCCCCTGAGAAGTTGTGGTCTCATCCCGACACCAGACTCCTCAGCTCAGAGCACCAGAGCCATGAAGCTCCAGCACCCACACAACATCTCACTGTGAAAATTAGTAGGAAGTCTGTCTAGCAGGAAGAGACAGAAGTCTGCTAGAGACACAAGTGCTCTCCTCAAGGGTCAGCACACAAAATCTTATTTGCAACCACACACCCTGGGCTCTGGCAAAGGGAGGGTGGAACAGACTAGAGTCCTGTGAGGAGAGACTGGGGTTTGCACCTCCGGAAAGAGAGCTGAAGGGACAGCTGCCAGGGTCCCTGTGCTGAGCCACTGTCCCATACCACAGATGCCATTTTTCTTGGGCGGAGCAGACAACTCCATTACAGCATCAACCTGGTGGGCAGCAACAGCCCCACCCTGCCTTAAGATCCGGAATGAGTCAGGGATGTCCACTTTCACCACACTTACTTAACACAGTACTAGAAGTCCCAGCCACAGCAATCAAACAGAAGAAGAAATATAAGGCACCCAAATTGGAAAGAAAGAAGTAAAACTGTCATTATTTATGGATGACATGATGCTATATATAGAGATCACTAAATACTCCACACCAAGAAATAAAAGCCTACTGGAACTAATAAGTAAATTCAGTAAATAGCAGGATACAAAATAAATATCCACAAGTCAGTTGCATTTTTATAAACAAATAATGAACTATCAGAAAGGGAAATTAAGAAAATAATGCATTTATAATTGCATAAAAAAATACCCAGGAATAAATTTAACCAAGGATGTAAAAAAATGAACTCAGAAAATTATAAGACACTGAAGAAAGAAACTGAAGAAGGTACAAATAAATGGAAGCATATATTGTGTTCATAGATAGGAAGAAGTAACATTGTTGAAAGGTCTGTACTAGCAAAAGCAATCTACAGATTCAAGGTAATTCCTATCAAAATACCAATGATGTATTTCATAGAATAAGACCAAATAATCCAAGAATTTATTTAAAATTACAAAAGGCCTCAAATGACTAAAGCGATCTTGCAGAAAAAAGAACTTCAAGGAATCACATTACCTAATATCAAACTATATTCCAAGGCCCTACTAATCAAACCAGCCTGGTACTGGCATAAAATCAGACACACAGGTCAATGGAACAGAATAGAGAGCCCAAAACTAAACCTGTGCTGATATGGAAAATTAATGTTTGACAAAAGAAGCAAGAACATGGACTGGGGTAAAGACAGTCTATTCAATAAACGGTGTTGAGAAAACTGAACAGGCACATGCAGAAGAAATGAAACTAGACCACCTTCTTACACAATATAAAACAAAAAATTCAAAATGGATAAATAAATGTAAGAATTAATTCCATAAAAACCCTAGAAGAAAACACAGGCACTAAAATCTTGAACATTTCTCTTAGTAATGTTTTTTTCTGATAATCTCCCAGGGCAAGGGAAACAAAAGAAAAAAGTAAACAAAGAGGGCTACATCAGACCTAAAAGTTTTTGCACAGCAAAGGAAACCAACAAAATGAAAAGAACAGCCCACTGAAGGGGAGTACGTATTTGCCAGTGACACATCTGATAAGAGACTGATATCCAAAATTTATAAACAACACCAAAAAAACAAACAATCCAATTAAAAACATGGGCAAAGGACCTCAACAGACACTTCTCTAAAGAGGACAGATGGCCAACAGTCATGAAGAGATACTCGATGTCACTAATCATCAGAGAAATGCGAATTAAAACCACAATGAGATATCATCTCACACCTATCAGAACAGCTATCATCAAAAAACCGACAGATAACAAGTGCTGGGGAAGACGTGGAGAAAATGAAACCCTCCTGCACTGTTTGTGGGAATGCGGACTGGCACAGACACTGAGAAAAGCAGTATGACGTTATCTCAAAAAACTAAAAAGAAAACTGCCTTGTGGCTCAGTGATTCCACTTCAGGGTAGAAATACACAGAAAAAAAAAATGCTAATTTAAAAAAATTTCTGCACTGCTCTGTTCATTGCAGCATCATTTACAATAGTCAAGCTATGGAAGCAGCCCAAGTGCCCATCAATAGAGGAGTAGATTAAAAAGCTGTGTTACATATATACAATGAAATATCACTTAGCCTCCCCTCCAAAAAGAACAAAACCCACCAAATCTCACCACAGATGGACATAGAGGGTGTTATGTTCAGTGTAATATGTCAGTCAGAGAAAACAAAATACCATAAGGTTTCACTTATATGTGGAATCTAAAGAATAAATAAGCAAACAAAACAGAAATGAACTCATCGACACAGAGGACAGACTGATGGTTGCCAAAGGGGAGGAGGCTTGGCGGACTGAGTGAGAAAGATGAAGGGGCTGAGAAGCACAGATTAGTAGTTACAGAAGAGCCCCAGGGTTGTAAAGCACAGCCTAGGAAATACTTTCGATAGTATTATAATAATTATCTATGGGCACTAGAAATATCTGAAGAAACGCTTTGTAGGGTACGTGATTGTCTGGCCACTATGCTGTATACCTGAAACTAATAAAAATAATACTGAATGTAAATGTAATTGGAAAAAACTTTTTTAAATCCTCCCCCTAGGGTATGTTTGTTGATTTTAGAGAGAGAGAGAGAGGAGTGAGGGGAGGGAGACATCTATATGAGAGAAACATCAACAGGCTGCCTCCCATACATGCCCCAACAGGGGACTGAGCCCGCAACTTACATACGTGCCCTGAACAGGGATAAAACCCGCAGTCTCGTGGTGTACAGGACAATGTTCCAAGTAACAGAGCCACCCAACCAGGGCTGGAAAAATTATTTTAAATTAAAAACAAACAAAAAAAGCAGCAGAAGATGTAAGACTCACCCCCGTCAATGTGAAAAGAACTTAGATGATCATTTTCAAAATTTACTGCTACCAAATAAACAAGGAGTGACATGACAGGGATCGATTAATCAATGACTAAAAACTATCACCAGCAAACATTTTAGTTATCACTTATATTTCACCAGACACTATGAGCAAAGTGTACTTTGAGAATCTCACTTTATCCTGCAAAAATCCTGAGCTGTTAAGTCTTACCGTGACCGTTTTACAGATGCGAAAACTAGGGCTTACAATTTATGCAAAACATATTTCATGAGTGCCTACAGAGTATCATGTACAATTACTAACTGAAGGCAAAGAAGAGGGGAAAAAAATCTCTGCCCTTGTAGACTAACATTGTAAGTGCAGAGGACACAAGCTCACATCCCAGAAACACTGTGATTGAACACCAAGTTTTTAAGATTTTATGAGCTTTTGGTAGACACCTTGTCTTTTCCAAACACCTGACTGCAGCTTCTTTCTGTGAGGCAGAGAGTGGCAAAGGCATGCAGGGAGCAGGCAGGCTCCGGCACTACCATTCCCTCCTATCTTCTACCACCCCTGTTTGATGTATTTATAACCCCTGACTGGCTTCCTGCAGATACTGGCTTTTCAGGGGGAAAATAAAAATGTTTTTCTGAAATTATTTTGCTTGCCTACCCACAAATTCTTAGCCATGTGAGTTTCCCAGTTGGCAGTCCCCTCTCCAGGCGCGGCAGACCTAACCATTCTGGACTTGCACCTCTTTAGCTTAAAGCAGTAAGTGGGGTGTTTTGCTGGTTTCTTCTAGCTCTCCGCTTAGTCAGGATGTGCCTCGGAGGGGTTGCCTGCCTCTCAGGAGATGCTGAGACAAGAAAGAGAACATGGCTCCAAACCCCTGGAAATCTGCAAAGGAACGCCAAGGAAGATCAAAGAAACTATGAGACGGTGAACTGTTTCTAACTACGTGATCAAGATTTCTGTGGTGCTGGTGGTTACAAGTTTTGAGATCAAAGGCTATGGTTCAAATCCCACCTCCTCTCTTCCTGTGCAATTGTGTCAAGTCTCAGGATTTCTCTGGGCCTCTGTTCCCTCAGTTGTAAAATGAAACTTTAAGACAGTACAATGTTGATGACTAGCTGTGATAAGGCAAATGAAACCATGAAAACAGTGCCTTGCACACAGTTAGAACTCAGCAAATGATGGAATTAGATGTTTTTATATTTGACCCTTTTAAAAGCTAGTAGTGCCAACGGCACTTGGTCAGCTCATGCTGGGAAACTCATAATACATTTAAGTATTCATATTTTCCTACATCTTTCTCCTAGCTAAGATGCCCAAGGCTGCCAGAAATAATCACACTATTTGTGATTCTATGTTTATGCAACAGAAACAAAATGGAATTTTACGGTCTGCTGTGTTCAACACCGATGCCCACACTGGGCTAATTCCATGCAGTGCTGTGTGACAAGAATTTACGCAATAGCCAATCCAAAAATTCAGGTCCCAGGCTGGCAAAGTGTTACCAAACTAGTGGCTTAAGAAAGGAAGCCACTGGCCCCACATCTGTGGTCGGCATCTTACAAGCACTTGGCAGCAGCTAGTTAATAGACCTGGAGGATAAATCTAATGTTATTAATTTTAAAATAAGAAAATAGCTTTTGGCAAGAAAAGTAGGCTTAAAATAACAAAAATAAGTGGAAAAAATGAAAATACAAATGAAGAATAACTGCCATATTTAGTGTAAAATAAAGGTGTTGGTTGATAAGAAAAGAAGTCAACAGAGAAGAGTAATGTTGCTGATGTAATCGTAAAAAATACTTTAGGCCTACAGGCCTAACTCTGGAGCTAAGGATGGGAGCAGCACGTTGTTAATAAAGATGGGACCTGTCACTTTATCCATCCAACAACACTCATGGACTAAATACTGAAAAATGTTAACATGATCATCACTGTTGAACAATCTACCGGCATTGTTTTTGTGTTATTTTTTTGATGGAGAATATACATAGTCTTTCTGCTTTTAAGCTACCACAAAGTAAACAGACTTGACTCCATTGCTAGTGTGGCTTTCCTCAAACCACGTGATCAGGGTGGATCACAGCCTTCAATCCCATAAGCCCTGAGCTAAGGGCAATGAGGAGGCAGCGGGGTCGGAGGCGGCTGGGAGGGCAGCTGTAGGAGAGACGGGGCTTGTGCTCTCAGCAAGAACCCAGCGGGGGCCAGGACGTCTGCTGCTTTAAACATTAAATTCGTAATGACGTAAATTATTTGGGGTACAAAGTATTTCATCCACTCAACAAATGTCTCCTGAGTACTCACTCCGTGTGGTCATGGGTAGAGCACAGGGGAGTGGGGAGGGACATGCCATCTTCCCACAAGATTTACATTCCTGAGGGGGAGACTGTAAAAAAGAACCCTAAAGCCACTAAGAAGTCAACATGCTAACGTGGAGTCGGCCCCAACAAAGAATGAACCTTTAGGCAGAGACACTGAGGGTGAAAATAAGTCCGGAGCAGAGCCTCCCTGACACAGGGAACAGAGAGCAAAGAGGGAGGTGAGTGTATTGCAAAGGGAAGCAGGACAGAGGGAGTGACAGACAGAGGGAGACGGAGACAAAGAGAGGGAGAACATGTCACGACTCCAGTCTTCAGAAAACCACCACCATTCTTTAGGGTGAAGCTTGTTGGGACTAATTCTCTGCTTGTCCTTGGACTGAAATTTCAATGTCAACCTTGAAAGTAAAAAGCCACAGAAAGTACAAAAAGCGATTTATATAAATACAAATGTTCCACATTGAAATCTTCCTCCAAACACGCACATCTGAAATAGTCAAGAAGACAGTCACCATCACGTTTTGTAGATACGGCTGTATTTATAGATACAGTGTAGGTAGCCCCATATTTATCTTTCTCTATAAATACATATGCTGACAATTTTTCAACCTGATCACGAAGAAGTAAAAGCAACTGGTAGGACTCAAAAAAGACCACATTCTCTTTATTCTATCACTGAGTATGTACCCAATATCCAAGTACTCAAGGCAATAAAGGGCATGGCTAATAACTTTAAAACCTGAGAGTATATTACTGACAATTCAATGCCTTTTGCTTAGTACAAATTGGTACATACAAATCTATAGTCATATGATATGCACCAAAAGAAAATAAAGGTCACAGAGCTGAAACTGTACACATAACAACTTGAATGCAATTCAAGGTCAAAGGATGTGGCTTTGCACAGAACCCACCAATGGCTCTCTTGGCACAGGCCACAGGGACAGAGCCCGCAGCAATGTCTGCACTGAGGCTGAAGGGTGATGCTCACATGGTGTCTGGTAAACAACCCGAGTTTCATTTTTCAAATGCATTTGTGTTAATCACAGGTCAAAACTAAAATGAGTTTAACAGTTTAATTCATCACCTTTTGGGCAGTGATCCACAATGAAAAACTCACATCCAAAGGACAATTTGGCTCAATTAATAGGCTTTTCTCAAAGGAAGCTCACAATGAAAACCATACGGAAGCAGAGTGGGCTATTCATTATACAATTAAATGTTGCATTCCAGTCTAGAAAAGAAACCTTGGGACTGACCATGGGATCACTGGAAAATTAAAAAGAGAATAAATTAAAAGAGAACACTGCTCAAAAATTTCATCTAGTAAAGCAATTTAATATTTTAAAATTTAAACATAATTCTTCAGTAAACTAGGACTTTATAATGTGAAATAGCTCCGCAGTCTTCATTCCCAGAGTCAGACATCCTCTAGCAAAAAATTTAGCTCAGCAAGGTCACATTTGTTACTTTTTAAACAGCAATGCTTTCTGCATGTCATAACTGGGTGATACATTTCAGACAAATTTTTGGTAGTGTCTTAAAGGTCAAATAAAGTAACAACTGGTTTTGGTTATGCCAGTCCAAGGCTTCCCAACAGCAGCACTACTGACATTATGGGTCAAATAAGTCACTGACATGGGGAACTGTCCTGTACACTGAATGATGTTTAGCAGCATCCCTGGCCTCTGGCCACTAGATGCCAGCAGCAACATTTCTCCCTGTTGTGACAAGCACAGAAGTCTCCAGACAATGTCAAATGTCCAAGGAGGGGACATAAAATTACCTTCAGTTGAGAACCACTACACTACTAGAGACTGTCGCAATATAGCCGATACCTTTTATAAAAACATCAAATCTGAAAAGAGATAAGACATTTTCAACCTCCTCATCTCCAACATTTGTATAATTTCAAAAATAAACCTAAAACGTTTAAAATAGAAAAAAACTAAAATGAAAAATAATTAAACCACTAGTGGGTGCCCCCATCTTCTCAGAGTCATATTATCACAAGGGCATAAAAGTTGTACTTTTATGGAGACTCCCAAACAATGTCCTATAATTTAAAAGCCCATAAACTTCAGCAACTTATTCTATGAAATACTGGTCCCACCCATGAAAAATACACAAAGTCCTTCCCTCACAAAGTCTGACAATTACTATGATTTCTCTTTCAGTAAATTTATGAAATTTTACCTTTCCAATAAAAAGTGGGGGGGGGCGATAAACAGGGAGGCAAATTAACAAGTTAGATTTTAAAATGTGATGAGGTTTCATGCTACATTCGCTGGAGACGGAAAATCATCACACTCCGTAGTTATTAGCAAACACATTTCTGTTAGCTCAATGTTTTTGTGAGATCTCACGGTGGGGTTGCCTCCGTCAGAAGGGGCATCTGTGTCGTCATACTGACGAGGTTTCTTCAGGCAAGTTCCCAGGCCAAAGAAGGAGAAAGAACCATTAGAGACAATGGAAGCAGCTTGGGGTGGACAATCTGAGGGAGCTCAATGGGCCATACAGCGCTACTATGTCCTCCCAGTGACAAATGAAGTGACTGTGTGTCAGTCACTTAACCTCTCGCCTCCTATTTCTCATAGCTGAAGAAAGATGGTGGATAATCCATCATCTGGCTGATTTGTCTTCTTCTGCAACTTCATGGAAAACTTTCCTTCAGATTCAGATGGGTGGCTGGCAGACAAAAAACACTGAAGTTATAGATGGTTTCCTGACAACCCCTTTCCCACCTCATGACCCCACACCCTAGCCACTTGGAGTACAGATATACTTCACTTCGACAGGGAAAAACATCCAACCCTACCAAAAAAAAACAATTACGAAGTCTTTACAGGGGAATCTCATCTCCAATTTCTATAAAACATTACACTGTCACCGTTACAAGAGGAGGATAATCCGATTTATGAAGCATAGAAAGGACACAACTTTAAAGAAGGCCTCAATTTTATAAAGCAAGAAAATCCTGTAGCGAGTTTTTAAACTTTACAGACAAACCACACCAAATAGAGCGCCAGGGTTATTTTGTCCCGGTCATGCTTAAAAGGCATCACTTTGCAGACTCAGAAGGTTAGCAGCAAACCACAGTGAATTCCCAAACGAAATCATGTACTTCTCAGAACCCAGCCAGCACAGCCGCACAAATGGAACAGAGGGCTTCTGGCCGACACTCGTGGCCAAGTTCATCCTGTTTCAACGGGACAGGATATAACCGTTCCCAAAAGAGCCAAGTGGGAGACCTGCCCAGTTGGCAGAGACGGTCTTCAATAGGCCTCTCCCCATATTTAGCTCACAAGAGCACACCAGTTAATGAAATTCCAAGGGACAGTTGAGAGCTATGTCTTAGAATGTGTGGCAAGTCTTGCAAAAATAACTGCAGGCACAAAGTTGTTGTCTGGGACCAAAGATGTACCATGAGACCAGCCACATTTCCTGTTAGCTGGGCTTTTAGTTCCCAGGGAAGCCCTACGCGTTCTGAGTAGAATACAGCTGAAAGAAAAAAAACCTTCATGCTTTGGAAGCTAATACATCTACCGAAGGAAAAGATCAAATGAACAGAAGAAAAAATAGAAACAGAATTCTGAAATGGAATTTGGTTGCTTCGCTGTGGAGTTTCCTGTAGTCAAAAATAGAATCCAGACACTTGACAGTCATATGCACTCTTGCAGTTGCCCACAGTGAGTTATGGCAAATTATGTTCAAATAAAGACAAGAAGTGTCATGTCGCCTATATGTGCTATGATATGAGTGAAAAAAGAACAACGGTTACAGATTTTGCCTTATTCTCCTAGACTTTGTTCTACCCCACCCACCCCCTCCAACTTTGTAACACCATGAATACTGCTAGGACTTGCTGGGGGCGTGGGGGGAGAAAGCAATGGGATGGGTCCTCTAAAGAACTGTTGTCCACTTGAAATGCTGAACATAACACCATGAAGATTTTAAAAGTGAAATATCATTACAAAATGGGATTTATAATGGCATTGTATGAATGGGAGCCAAGAAGGGGCTACCAATCCTCTCTTTCTCCAGGTCTCAGTTTAACCATCCTTAAAATGGTCTCCCATGACCCTGGAGACCAGCCTTTCAGACTTTAATGTGTCTGCAAATCACCTGAGGATTTGTTAAAATGCAGAACGGGTTCTGACTCGGTGGTTCTGGGTAGGCTGTGAGGCTGTACGCTTTTAACAAGCTTCCAGGAGATGTGACACTGCTGGTCAGAGGATCAAGCTGAGAGTGGCCAGGCGCTCATTCATACGGAAACACTGTAGCCTACCTGACCAACAGCTTCCTCTTTCTTCTCAAAGATCCTTGATTTCACTGGAACCGCAAAGTGCTCCAGCCAAAGGACAGGCACTAAGCCAGTCCTGGCAACTGGAGTCCTCTTTGTTCCACGCTAGCGTTGGGGAAGGCAGGGGATCCAACTTAGGCTAATGATTTATAAGGGAAAGTCAGATGGACTTCCTGTTATGAAAAAGTTGTTTTCTTCCCTTCTTTAGCCCATTTTGCCTCTGCCGTGGGAGGCTGGGCTACTGGAGGCTCTACGAGCCATCTTGGAACCACGAGGTGACAAGAATGAGGGAGAAAGGGAACACGCAGAGGACAACAGAATGAAAGGAGAAAAACAGCCAAGACCAGAGGCCAGCAAACTATGACACACATGCCAAATGAAGACGGCCAGTTGTTTTTGTAAATAAAGTTTTATTGCCCTGGCTGGGTAGCTCAGTTGGTTAGAGCACTGCCCAGTACCTCAAGGTTGTGGGTTCAATCCCTGGTCAGAGCACATACAAGAATCAAGCAGTGAGTGCATAAATAAGTGGAACAATAAATCTGTCTTCTCAAAAACAATAAATAAATAATTTTAAAGTTTTATTGGAACAGGGCCCACATCCATTTGTTTACTGACTGTATGGGGTTGTGTCTGTGCTCTGGTTGTAAAAATGAGTATTTGCAGCAGAGAAAACATACTTCTTGAAGTCTAAAATATGTCCTCTCTGGCCCCTTTCAAAACTTTGCTGACCCTTGGCCAAGATCATTAAATCGCCTATGCATATGCTGTATTCCAACCGCCACTTCACCTTTGTAGCAATTCCGCATCAGGAATTACTCCTATCTAATTACTTGTCTTCCCCGTTGGAAAGTAAACTCCTTAGCTACCTTGCTTACTACTATATGCCGGTCTTTAGCACAGTACCAGGAACACAGGAGGTGCTCAGGAAGTTTAACAAATTGTAATTAAGCTCATACTTTTTACTTTATTTTTTTAGATATTTTTTTAATATACTTTATTGATTATGCTATTACAGCTGTTCCAATTTTCCCCCCTTTACTCTCCTCTATCCAGTACCCCCATTCCCTCTGGCAGTCCCCCCGCCTTAGTTCATGTCCATGGGTCATGCATGTAAGTTCTTTGGCTACTCTATTTCCTGTAGCGTTCTTAACATCTCTCTATTTTTACCTACCAATCTCTCCTTCTTAATCCCTGCATCTTCTCCCCCATTCTCCCCCTTGCACTTCAACTGGTCGCCATCCAAATGATCTTCATTCCTATGATTCTCTTCCGGTTCTGCTTGTTTGCTTGGTTTTCTTTTTTAGATTCTATTGTTGATAGTTGTGAATTTACTACCATTTTAATGGTCATAGTTTTGGTCTCCTTTTTCTGAAATAAGTTCCTTTAACATTTCATATAATAAGGGGTTGATGATGATGAACTCCTTTAGTTTTACTTTGTCTGGGAAGCAATTCATCTGCCCTTCCATTCTAAATGACAGCTTTGCTGGATAGGGTGATCTACATTGTAGATCCTTGCTTTTCATCACTTTGAATACCTCTTGCCAGTTCCTTCTAGCCTGCAAAGTTTCTTTGGAGAAATCAGCTGACAGTCTTATGGGAACTCCTTTGTCGGTAACTCTCTGCTTTTTTCTTCCTGCTTAAGCCCACACTTTTTAATCAAGATGTTTTGAAACGTCCTTTTCTTTCACTGGCTCTTCAATATAAGACATTTAGAATATGCTAAAAAAAAACACCAAACCCACACAATTCTTAATATAACCTCCTATTAATAACAATAAACTGCTTTTCATTTTCCACAAACTCCATTTCCTTCCTCTCAGACTGGTACAGGCAGGACAGACTGGAGTTTCCACATGTGGACTCGCATTATCCAGAGGCAGGGGACCCAGAGACCTGGAGGTCCAGAACAGAGTTTGCATGACCCCTGGCAAACAGCAGACAGAGAGCCCATACTCCAGCCAACCTGAGTCCACACCAGAGATAGCCCGCACTAGTGGGCAGCTTTTTGTGAGCCCAAGAGGAAACGTAAACTTTGAATAAAGGTAGAACAAGAAAAAGAAGTAGAAGATCCAAGAATGATAAAAGCCCAAACTTCCTACAGCATTAGAGCTACCACAGGGTATTTTAAAGAGATCTGTAAAATTTTTACAAAATTGACTTACAGCAGCAAAATCGTGTGATGAAAATGATGCTTATTTTCAAAAAGGAATAGTCTCCTTGATAAAATTAGCAGTTGATACACTCCTTTTATTTCCTATATTTTATAGCATAATAGCACAACGATGAAACAAAAAACATGGGCTGCAGAGTCAGAACCTGGCTGGGGTCCCTGCCTGGGGGCCCGGGCACATCACTTCACCTTTCTGAGCCTCGGTTTCTAACCCATAAAATAGGCCTAATACTAATACTACTCCTAGGTATTTGGGAGATGGACACTTCTTAGATAATAAAAAGATACTACGCTTGCCATTTCCTTTTTAAAGAAAAAAATGTAGAAAATCATTCAAATACATTACATAACAACTTTTATCCTTTTTAATGTTCAAATGCCCTTCTCCTTTCACTGTTTTGATATCAAACCCTTTGCTTTCAATGTTGCAAACTGCCCCCCACTCCCCATTATTTACTTGTGCCTGAAAAAGACATTACAAGTAATATATAAGCTGATCATTAATAATCTATTGCGGGTTGGGTCTAAATATTCCTCCTCAAGGAAACATGAATAAGAAAAAGACAGTTTCAATACGAGACCTTCCCTTTTGGGAAAACCCAGATGACTTCACTGAGCAAGTCAAGAAATACGTGGAAATAACAAATATCATGTATTTTTAAATCCACTCTTAGTACTTTCTAAAGTCATTATTTATCATTATGTAGCTCAGGGCCTTCCAGCAACACATCTGCAAAACAGCTTAGTTTCATGATGTTTGGGGGAAAGACACAAACAGTTAAAGGGCTCAAATTTTCGAAGAAGAATGACCTTATATGTCAGCATTAACTTAATAAATTTTAATAGGTTCCTACTATGCTCTAGGCACTGGGAAAACAACAGGGTTCAGAGGGTTAAATTCTAATGGAGGGATATGACAAAAATGGCCGGTGAAATAATTTTTCTGAAGAAAATTAAAGAAAGTGGGGAGACAGGAGTAGAGCTTGACAGAAATACTATTTCAGAAGAGTTTATTGGTGGGTCTCTCTGGGAAGGTAAAGTCTGAACCCAAAATGGAGTGAGTGAAGGAGTAAGTTCTACGCCCTGGGCATGGGGAGACTGCGGGGCCGGGGCGAGGGTGAGGCGCGGTAAAGAGAAAGGCGTGTTCCAGACAGAAGAGTGTAACTGCAAGCACCTAAGCCTGCTCCAAAGGAGGGTCCACCTCGGGCACCAAAATCCTAACATACACACACACACACTAACGCACAAGCACACCTCAGAGCCTCGATGAGTCCATCCTGGTGAATGAGCAGATCCTCATCTGCGGGCAAACTGTGGCAGTCACACATTTGAGAGGAGTGTGCAAATGATGAAGGACACAGAGGATTTCTGAACATGTCCTCCCATGGGCACAGAGTTGAAAATACTCTGGAAAGCATATTTGACAAGTAAGGATCAGCTTGTTCCACAACCGAGACAGGTGTGGGGACAACTCCAGGAATGTCTTATCTCCTTACTGAGAAACACCTCCCCCTCATCTGGGGACCACATCCCTCTCCCACATACAGCTCATCACACCTCTGAGACCACCTCTGGCCTGGACAGTCCAGTTTCGCACTAGCAGCACCTCCTGTTATGTGTGTAAAGCAAGAGAATCCCCTAACTGGGTGCCTGAGATCCCAGCACCACCGTGTGATCATTTCTTCTCCTGGGTAGCTAACAAGATTAACAGACAGCAGCTATGGCGGGCTGCTCCAAGGCCGCCCCGAGAAGATGCCAGTGCCTCAAGGTCAGGCTGCAGAGCTGAAGGGCGATGGGCGAAGGAAAGCATGAGTCGTTATTTTTATCCAATTTCTGAAGCACTTCTCTTTTTAAAATGCTGCTTTCTCAGACTAGAAGGAAAGGTAGTGTTTGAAGACTAAGTGAGGCATATGAAAAATGTGAAGAGTTTATATGAGCAAATTTGAATGAGGCAGCAGCAAACCAGAAGTTGTTATGAGTGATCCAGCATCAGAAACTGGGAAAAGACTTCTGTAGAGAAAAGGTGGAGGCAAAGGAAACTGCTGATTGGCTACAGCTTAAAACCTAGTCGGCTGTTTGTGACTGGCTTTCCTTAAGTTTCCGTTTCCGAACCTTGAGGCATTTACAGGCTTAGATTTTGGATCGGTACACAGGCCGCCAGGGCATTAGAGCCACTTCAGTCTAATGGCTCCTTGTTTAATTAATTAAATAGTAGACTAGTGGATAAATAGGTATGTCAACAAGTGAATATTACTCTTTGGCTTTTTATTTGCTTTCCATTTGTTACAGCATAAACAGAGTAGCCATTTGACCATTCTCTAGGTGTCCTGCTATTTCTGTCACATCGTACTTGGGAATAGCCCAAAACACTGCCTGCATTCAACCATACAAGATTGACCATGTGTATGTTTCCAACACGCCATGAAGCATCTGGAATGAAGCAAGAGGCAACTGACTATCTGACAGGTGGACACCACATAAGACAACATGCCCTTTATAGCTCAAAAGCTGCGCTTACCAAGGACAGCACCCATCTACTGTAGTTCAAGTCTCTCACTTCAAATGCAGGGCATCACAAGAATTACATGCACTAATGCCTTGATCTTTTGGGAGCATTTCCACCAGCAGGAACCCACTCCTGTGTAGTGGGAGCTTATTACAGAGATTCCCCACTCCCATAATCACAAGCACTGGACTCTCCTCAAGAAGCCATTATCATTTACAAAGACATAAAAGGATATTTACAAAACCAGGTGTTTCCCAGGAAATGAGGTAGTCTTTTGGACTCCCCGTGTAAAAGAAATGGATGAGGATCAGTTGGACAGCGATATAAAACGTATGTCAGACAAAAAGGAAAAAGAGGTAGAGAGAGATGGCTTCAATCACTGCCATATTCGGTGAATTGTGAGGGCATTTCACACCCCACAATCCATCCTTGGCGTCTAATTCAAATATGGCCCTTTCAAAGCCTTAAAAAAAATAGAGGAAGCTACTCTAGGCACCTTCCTTTTCCATGTGATTTCTAAGCTTACAGCTGAAATAAACAGACAGACAACATTTATGGAGTCTACTAAATGCAAGTGACACTTACATGCTATTTCCTATCCTCGCCACTATTTGTACAGGGGGGCGTTATACTCATTTTTAGATAAAGCTCTGAAGGACTAATTGGCATGCCTCTCTCTAGCTGGTGTGTAACACAACTAGAAAATAATGGAACTAGATGTCACAGGAAGGTCTGGAACCCAACGGCTTCGCCAGAGTACCACGATGCATCTTAGGGCGAGTAAAAATAAATAAATAAAAAATATCTCCAGTCAATAATTGATTGTTTTTCCCATTTATGTCCTGATGAGTCCAGATGTACCTGTGTCCTTATGACATCGGCTTGGAACAGCCAAATGATTCTTCTTGGGTGAGTCTCCCAAGAATGCTGCACTTTCACACTGACGTCTGAATTTCTGCTGAGAAATCTACCATCACATCTAGAAACTAACATTCTACCCTAGACTCAATGCAAGCACTTTTTGTTGAGCATCTTTCTTGGATCATTTCTCAACCACACTGCCCTTCCCCCAGCCGTCCTCACATTTTTCATTTATTATAAGCCAAGTCACAGAGGGGAAAATACAGGCGTTCTATAAACACTGCTTCCTACTTTAAACTTTATTGCAGGATGCGGCAATCTCCTTAATCAAGGCCTGTTTGAGTTCTTGACGTCAATCTGAAAACAAGCCTTAATTGAATGTCCCTTGTTAGCAAGACATGTGACCGAGCTACTGAGAGGTGTTTGTTAAGCTCTCAGGAGCCTCCAAATACTGACACATCAAAAGAAATCTTGGGTGAGAAAAGCATGTCACCAAACTTCATACATGGCTCACACCAAGGCAGGGCGTCATTTTAGCAAGACGCAAAGAACCTGCAAGACGAAGATGAGTTAGACGCGGAGCAACTGCCAGGCAATGTGGCATGTTCATCGCTTAAACACTCCATTTCATTCCAAGGTACCAAAACGATAATAGACTTTATTTTAATTGGATTGTCTGCAATGAGCCAATTTAAGTGCTAAATGCTGCGAATTATTCAGCCTGACATAGCGATGCACTGATGTGAGCCGCTGCAGGGCAGGAGGTTTGTGCAAAGTGTGAGTTCCCGAGACGTAATGAGGAGCCGAGAGTCTAACTTGGCAGACCTCCACAGCACAGACTCACATTGTCTCAACATCTGTGGGGGACCCACAAAGCATTGGCTGCCACCTTGACCCAAAATGCAACTGCCATCAGCCAGCCAGCACAGCTGATTGCACAGCATTCCAGCCCCCAAAGACAGGTCAAGGCGTAACAGGAGAAAGGCTTGGAGCACAAAAAATTATCCACAAGAATGGACATGACTCGCCATCGCTTTGGTTCCCTTATTTTGACATTTTTCAGACTGTTATAAATTTCAAACTTATAAAGACACTGCTAGAGGCTACAGTTTCATAAACAGTGATTAAAAGCTTGAGGTCCTGAATGGAAACGCTTTTGCCACATTTAACCACAGTTAACTGATCCCAAGGCAAATTATTTAATATTCCTATATTTCAGGAGCTTCATATTTTTTAATATTTAAAAAAAGATTTTAATTATTTATTTTTAGAGAGAAAGCAAGGAAGGGAGGGAGAAAGAGAGAGAGAGAAACTTCCATGTGCTATCAGTTGCCTCTCGCACACCCCCTAACCAGGGACCAGGCCTACAGCCCAGGCATGTGCCCTGACCTGAATGGAACCAGTGAACTTTTGGTGCACAGACCAGCACTCAATCCACTGAGCCACATCAGCCAGGGTAGATGCTTCATTTTTAAAATGGGCATGATAATAGTGCCTATGTCACATGACTATTATGACAAGTAAATATATATAATTTAATTGGGATTTTGGACATGTATGGAGCCTAATACAAGTTAATGACTAAAATGTATAGTTAAACATGATAAAACTGTATACTTCTAAGGTTCTTCAGAAACAGATTTAAAGAGACATTATTACACAGGCATCTATGAAACTCCACCTGTAGTCTCAATTATCACTATCTCATATTAGAGTCACATAAAAGGGTATCTAATTTGAAAGTGAGGTCTTATTCATAGCACAGTTCTGTCTCAGAACTGTCTTCAGTTCTGTCTTCACTTCCAGAAACGATTTTTAAAAAACACTCAGGGGGTCAAATAGAGGGTCTCTTGAGTGCCATCTAGCACTAAAATTAGGATTTTTCAAGATTAATTGATAACTATGATAACCTTGTTACTAAAATAATTTCCAACATTGCCCTGTTTCTAAATCAAATTCTATTTTCATTAGATATTATGGTTTACTATATAAAGCCAAAAACAAGTCTAGGACACTATGAAAACCTCAGTTTGCACATGCCAACAAAGAAAAATATTGAGCCAAGTTTTAATGGCTCAAGAGGAGAATGTTTCTTCAGCTTCCCGACTAAAAGGTGAATTAACATCTCTCCCATGTCAAATGCGGCTGACTCCCTTTGGGCCAAGGCATTAAAGTGCCACAGCATTCATGCCTGACTCAACCTGCTCTGTATATTTTCTATTCCTAAGAATTAACAACAGCTCAATAGTTTATCTGAAGACTTTTCCCTCCTCTGTGCTAAGTCACACAGGCCCAAACGAATTAATTCAACAACGAGCGGCAATTATTCGTGCTGTTCAGGTAGGAGTCATAAACGCGACCCAAGTTGTCTTATGACAGTGTCACTATTTTGGATTTCCTGTATTATTCAGGTGTGTATGTGACTTTAAATCAAGTGATAGTATAATGCTTTGTACTCTAATAATGCACCATAAGATTTAGTGCTCTTGTTGAAAATTTTATTTCCACTGATACAGAATATTTGAAAAACAATCAGACACAAGCATCTCCAGAATTTCGGGGAGAGGGGTGTGGAAGTGGCAACAGGCACACTCCCGTAAGGCCTCCCAACCCTCAGCAGAGGCGCAAACTACAGCTTCTGAAGAAGGACTCATATACGCTGTCACGCTGATCTGCAGAAATAGGCCAAGGGCTAATAAGATGATGACAAGCAAGACATATTCCACAGGTCTATCTACAGGACAACACCGCCGTTCTCCAACTTGAAGCTGTGTCTCGCTAATAAACAGTAAAGAAGCATAAATACTTCCACATTAGCCCTGATTTCAGCCCCACTCCCCCACTGCCATGCTGAAGCCGACGGGAGAAGCGAGAGATGTCCTGGTACATTCAGAAAACACAGAACAGCCAGAGCGGCAGAGAAGCGCTGCCTTTTAGATCACAGCTGACGGACAAGGAATGCAGGATTACTGATGGAGGTATACTGAAATGATTTTTAACATCTTGTTCGTGTAAAAAATGATTTTGTTAGGTTAAATAGATTCTCATTTTAAATGAGTCCAACAATATGGCAACTTTGGTGAAACAAAATACATCCTTTATAAGTCAGGTCTGTCCTCTGCTCATTTCCTCCTCCTCTTCAGGAATTATGAGGTTTGTGTATATCCTTTCAGTTCTCTTTCTATAATCTACTTACATACTGAGGTAATCATACCTTCTCCTTACGGCCAATGTCTACTTTCTTGGTATTAAGCAAAGAAGAAAATGGAGCTAATGAAATCAGGTAGATATTTCACTCTAAAAAGAAACAACTAATGTCATTTCAGAACAACATCTTTATTCATAAAGACAAAGACTATTCTGACTCACTTATGAGAAACACTTTCAGATGCTTCAACCTGGAACAGGAAAACCACGAATGGGCAAATACCCCTTCCTGTGCTGTTGTCTTCATAGCATGAAGGAGACACAGACAACGACAGCTATCAGACTGCATGGAGCTGCCCAGTGTGGCTGAGTCCCAGCACATTTCTCTAAAACTGAGCAGGAGGCAGAAATGTGAAGACCTCAGAGGGCATTGATTTGACCTGGGTCGTACATTCAAAGGCCTGTACTGAAGAACATCAATGAATTTTATATCTTATGCCAGCAGCCAGCATGAAATCATAAAGAATTATTATGTCAGGTAAAAATTAACTGTTTCTAACCCTGGAAAAGTGGGTCAAGGAAGTCAAAAAGACAGAGACCCGTGGTGCCTTTATCTTGACCTTCACCTGATTTCTGATCATGAGGTCAGTGACAGAGCCATCTTCCTGAAGTCTTGTTCCAGTCTAGATAGGAACTCAAGAGCTTTGGAGGAGAAGAAAGGCAACTCCTTGAGTGAATGTTTCCATTCATATGGGAAATAAACCAGAGCTTTATTCACAGTGATCCCACTGTGAAATACACTCAATTAGGCTGAAAAGGCAGGGGAGTTTTCCTTTGTTACAGCACAGACACAAAAGAAAACTCTTTATGAAATTTGTACTAATCTCTAAGAGCCCGGCTCTTCGTTAAGACTGTGCCTCTCAGTTTACCTGGTTTTGAAAAGCCAGGTATTCCCACTGGTGAGAAAAAAGCAGCAGAAAGAACTAAAAACTCAGGACTATTCCCTCAGAGGTTTAGTAACAATGGAGTCCACTCACTTGGGGTTAAATGAACAGGGTAACAAGTACACAGCCAAGGATGCTGACTTATTGAGAGTAAGCTATAAATAGGGAGGTGGGGGATGGGGAAGGCCCAGACAATTGGATATCTTCTCTTTGAAGATCACAAATGCAAGACTATACAAAACCAAAGGAAACTCATTCAGAAATACAGCACCTAGAAAACTCTCAGCAACCACTGAAGTCACCCATCCACAGCAATGGCTGCCACCTCGTTGGTATACCGGGTGAGTCGGGAAAGGTGCCCCTTGCTCTGGAGCGCAGCCACCACTGCCCTTGGCCAGGGCTCTCCCACAGCGAACAGCTTGCCCAGCTGTCCACTGCAGCTTTTCACGTGCGAAAGGTCGCGTTATTTTCAGCATGAGAAAAATCAGTAAGAAAAAGAGAAATTAGAAGAAAAATATTTTTAAATGCTGCAAAAAATAACTTAAAGCCTAAATATCAACCTATGACTTGCTTCAAATCCATGAAGTTCACTTCCTCCCAGTATACCCGAATACCCTTATCAAACCACTCTTGGAATAATCCTAGGCTCTGCATAATTTAAATGATTTAGGGGAAAAAAACCCTAACCACATGGAGAATAAATGCCAGGTTCCCAATCCTAGCTCCCAAGTGAACAAGAACAAGGGGAATTAAATATCAAGCCTATGCAGATCATTCAAGTATATCAAACAAAAAAGGCAAAAGATCAAAAAAAAAAAAAAACCCACGAAAGTTTTGGGTAAGACTGTCAGTCTTCTGTGCACAAGAATCAATCATAATGCAAATTCTGATGGGTTTTTCTTTGTTTTTTATTTATTTATTTTTACTTTTTGTACACTGCCAGGTAACTGAGTCTCCCTGAGGTGGAGTTGTGCAGTTTCAGGTTCTGTAAGCAAAGACTAACTTAAATGCTGAGACACTATGGAATGCAAAGCTATAAATAACTTTTAAATTTACAAGGGGACCAAGAACATTCTCTATTACGCGAATTCCTATCTTTTTGGCAGAGTATTTCTCACCTCAAAGGAAGAAGAGTGTCACCGTTCTGGTTTGGTTTAAAAAGCGCTAAGGGGCCATAACTACATGTAAGTGGGAATCATTTATAAAGAAGTAGTTCTAAAGCTGACTACATATTGTCGCATATTTTCTAAGAATATTCTGTGAAGCTCTAAATATACTCCTGAAAGCAGTAAGCTGGAAGATACGATCCTGACTACCTGGTCCTTATGCCACTCACAGAAAGAAAACATTTGATTGCCTTCGAAGGACATCAAAGGATGCAACCAACGACTTGAGTAGAGAAAATTGAGGGGATAAATCATCATGGTGTAAGATGCACAGATTTACCAGCACAGAAAGAAATGCAAACTGAAACAACTTTAAAGTTATACTTCATAGCTATTAAAATACAAAGAAATGATAAAACTCTATTTTGGTGGAGCTCTGGATAAACGAGTACAGACTGTCTAGCACTGAGACCGACTTCCATCTTTCCAAACAACCTATTAGCTTTTAATAAGAGCTGTTCAAAAGCAGTAATTTCAAATAAATAACTTGGAAGAAAAATTAATTTATACCAAGTAATATTATATTACACTGTAAAGTAATGAAACTAGAAACAACCTAAGGCTTCAAAATAAGGAAACAGTTATACAAATCATGACATAGCACCGCAGTATATATTTATGCTAGTAATACGCACACACATCACTATTAAAAATAAACCTGTAGACAATGTTAACAGAAATATATTTAAGTATATTTATGTGATCAACAGGAGAATACAATTAAATATATGTATATAGTGAATGTAAAAAGAAGAATCCTAAGTAGGTCCGAATGGACTAATAACGAGCCCAAAGTTTAATAAAAATGAGACAAAGAGAGAGTCATGGAACGAGCATTTAATGTGCATACACTTTTATCCCTCTGTCAACAAATGTTAACTGCACTTCTGCATCTCAAGTGCTAAGTTAGATGCCTGGGGTACAGTACGGAGAAACAATGATACAGGCTCATACTGCATGGAGTTCCCAAATGCCTCCCCTCCCCACCCTTTTATCTTTAAACAAAAATGTATTATGTATTTTAAGTGCAGAAAGAGTTTCAAAGAGGGCAGCAGAAGCTGCTGCGGGGCACATAAAGACATCTAACCTAGTGTGAAGATGCTATGAGAAACCTGAAGAGCAGACTTTATCCAGGTAGTGAAAGGCAGCAGTGGGAGCAGAGGGGACAGTGTGTGCTGGGCCAGAGGAGGCATGGGAACGGTAAGGAAGAGGTCCTCTGGGGCTGGACCACAGAGCACAGGGATGACCAGAGTCAAGGATGAAAGCAATGGGAGCCTGAGACCCAGTAAAAATCCAGGCCTTTCTCCTAAATGCCAAGGTTGCCACTGAAAGTTTTGGGCAAAGAAGTGACCCAATAGGGTTTGCCTGTGTTTTTGGAAAGCAGGTGGGAAACAAATGTACGAGGACAAGCCAGACTTTAGTTGTTAAAAGGCAAAAATAAATGTAAAGAGTAAAACCGGGGGGTTATTCACAGACAGGATGTCTACCCCAAGTGCTGCACGGACCACTTCATGCTCAACTTCTTAAACAGACTTAGGAAAACACAGCAACCACTCCAAGTAAAGGAAAGGAAAACACAATTTTTAGAACAGAAACAGATTTGAATAGGCAATTTCCAGGAGAGGAAAAACCTAATGATTAGATATAAAATGATGTTTAACCTCAGTAGCAACAAGAGAAAGAATTAAAAGAGTGAGTTATCCACTGGGTTGGAAATGATTAGAACATTAGGTAATACAAATTATTGGTAAGTTTGTGTGACTCCATATAAAATGATGGTGTAGAATGGTACAGTCTTTCTAGCAACTGATAGAGCACATTTTGGTGAAATTCACCAATAACCAAATTCACTAAATGTTCAAAATTCATCAGTTCTCCAAAAATGTAAGAAATCCATTTTTGGATGGGTAGATGGATGGATACACAGACATACATACTCACACACACCTTTATATATTAAAGACGTTTATGGCACACGTTATAGACAACCAAGGCGTCCTTCCCTGCAGAAATAAATGGAATGGGATTGTTGGATGCAAGGAATTCTACCTCACAATCCAAAGTAATAAACAAGATATACATAAAACAAAGTGAGTAAATTTTCTAAGATTGAGTTGATTAAAAATGCATAATAACAGAATGAGATCTACAGTACAAAAACATTCAGGTGAACTGAAAACATTACAAGAGAGGATCTTCAGAGAAAAAGGAATGAAATCAGAGTGAAGGAGAAATCAGAAAGAAGATAAAACAAACCTTGAGAGAGGCCCCTTCGCAAAACAAAGATGATGATATACCAGGAAGCATCTGATACCCTCTGAACCTTACACCCAAATTTTATAAGAAAATTTCTAAATAATTTTGAAACAAGCTTTAATCTTTATCAGTGCTAAAACCTCACTTGATGTTTTATCATATATGAATATCATGGCAGCAATATTAGCAATTATTTTTTTCTAACAAATGCCAGGTCAAGCTAGGTTTTTAAAATGATTTTGCTATCTCCCACATTTGAACTGCACTGTCCTAAAGATTAAAAATCTGAGTTGACAGAGATTCATATTAACTAGCTGGGAAGGATACACTTAGCCTCGAAGGACAGCTCCTTTATCATCCAAGAAATACTTGTATCATTGGCTTGGCCTCTTATACGGGAACTCTGGAATTCTGGGTAACTCATCTTTGAATTTTCTACTCAAGAGCTGCCACTGGGCATGTGGGTGCCAACGTGCTGAAAAAAATGTCAAATACTGGCCAAGAAATGAAACCCAAAATAACCTTATTATTAAAAGCACCTGGTCATCAGAAAGGGTGGGAAAACCCATTTCATTTCTATATTTTGAAACACAAAAAGCCCTTTTAGTCTTCCTGAGAAAAAGATGGTATTATTTAGTGAAAGGGCAACATAATAAAAGAAACACTAGGAAATTTCTCTTGGGATAGATGGGACAATGTTGATAGGTCTCCATGTAATGTCCAAGAAATTCAGAGACGAGACCCTCATGTGCACGCATAGCCCCTGAAATGACGTAAGTCTGCAATCACAACATAACTAATGCTCTTTCTTTTAATGTCAGTATTTTTCATTTTTATGTAGATCGGTGGTAACTTCTGCCACACCAACAGATTCTCATTATGTCTGCCTAAGCACATAAAATCAAATTAATTCATGTTTGCTTTCTTCCTATCTACCCTTAATTCCTGCAGAGAAGAAACACAGAAGCAGAAGGTCCCAGGTTTTATTACTGTGCAGTGTCACTAAATTATACGGGATTGAACTGTTCATCCTAAATTACTGAAAACTCCAGGCAAAGTGCACATGTAGAACTGGGGCCCAAAGCAGCCAGTGACCTCCCAACACACACGGGGCAGTGAAAAGTAGGCCTGCGGTTGTGAATACGCAAAACACAGTTTATTCTTGGGTTATTATTGCTGTATTATTTTCCATGCAAACAACTACATGACTTTACCCCACCCTGTATATATCACAATAGGTTTCCATTTCTAAGCTATTGATTTGAAATGTTGGTTAAAACTCATATCTTGGTCATTGCTCGAAACTTACAGAGAAAACAGGTTTTCCAGCTTTACCACAATTGAGAAAGAAGTTGCAACGACAGTTTAATCTTAGATAAAATCAGAGCAACTTGGGATTTTCCTGGGCAGATAGTGATCATGTGTGTCCTCTTAATTACAGGAGCTTTTATCTACACACTTTGCCTATGGTTTTACCTGGTGCTGGAATAACCTTCCAAAACAGAAATATAAATTCCTAGAAAAAAAAGAATTTCTTATGTACATCCTTTCAGCACAGGGTGTTGCCCCAAAAAGGACCTCCAGTAAAGATACTCTCATTCAAAGACAAGCAACAAATTTCATGTTGACATACCTCATGGAGGCTGCTTGCAGAGCAGTGGCAAAAAGAGTCAACAGGGCACATCTGGGCTCTGCTCCAAGACTGATCACTGTAATGCCTTCCATGGCCATGGGGAGGGGCGAAGTGCCTGGGATCCAGACTAGGGCTTCCTAATGGCTGGGTTTTCAAATAGTCTTAGATCTGAGACTCACCCTAGCAGGGGTGTCCAACCTTTTGGCATTTCTGGGTCACACTGGAAGAAGAAGAGTTGTTTTGGGCCACATATTAAATAAATTGTGAGGCGTAACCATTAAAAAAAAAGAAATCTCATAATGTTTTAAATCAATCTCCAAGTTTGTGTTGGGCCGCAAGTGAACAGGCAAGCTTTCCTTAGTAACCCCCATAAGCTTTCCTTAGTAACAGCACAAAGAAGCAGGCATATCGTAAAACAGGTATTTGTTACAAAACACCATTAATGTGAAGAAGGAAGGAAGCTGGGAAGGCCTGCTAGCTCGCTGTAACACAAAATGTTACCCCAAAAAACAACTGCTCAAGAAAATGCTTTATAATTTCAATATTGTATGTTTTAACGTGTTCAAATCAAAACTGCAATAATTTCATTTAATGGTTCAATTAATTCCATTTTCTATTAAGGAAGAAAACTAGAGCTCTTTGCCATAAAGAAAGCTAAACATTTTTCCAAGTGCTTTTGCTAGGAGCAAAGGTAGCCACATGGTACTTTAAAAATATACCTCAAGTATGTTAGATGTCTACAATATAACTATAATCCCATAGTTTTTAAGTACCGGGTCTTTTTCAAATATGACTTCGCTTTCTCCATGGCAAAAAAGAATGTATCCAACTTTAATGATGACACATGGTACTCTGGAGCTAAATAAAAACATAAAAATAAGGCTAAATACATTCATGGCTCCCTGAAATTAAACATATTCATTTAAAAAATTAGTATTTCCATAATTATTTCCCAAGAGCATATTTTCTCTAAAGCACAAAAGGCCTTCCTCCTAGATACACGACGAGTCTGAAGCGAGTGTTCAAACGGTAAATAAGCTTTATTTCTTCCAGAGAAGGCGTGTTTGGGAAGTCGAATGGATGGGGATAAGGACTGAAAGAACTCTGGTCCTTGCTTTAATTTTTGTTGACTCAGTTGAAAAGTTTTCTAATATTATCACGATTTATTCTACTAGAGTAAGACTGAAAATCAGCAAAGTTAGGCAAATATCTGAACCTGCCTGGTATGATTTCAGAAGCTCTCTTTTGAATGTGTAGATGTCTCATTCAGGCATGGACAAAAACTGAGAACCTTCTCTGGGAGAGTCACTTAAGTCCCTTTTGAGTCGTGGGGATTTGTGTTAAGTGTATAACAAACGAATGGAAGAACTAGTAAACTACGTCAAGCAACTGTTAAAAGACCACCTACACCCTGAGAAGATGAAGCTTCAATCCTGGAAATGAAGTTTTGCAAGGCAAAGAATCCTGAGGATTGGATAAACAGTGTCAAAGGACAGGAAGGGAAGTGATCCTGAAAAAACTGCTCAGACATTAGGCTTGGTCTTAACCATTAGATTCTAATGTGACTCCTGGAAAGTGCATGTGGCAAGGCCACTTAAAGCAGAGGAACTGAATCTTGAAGTCCTGGCTTCACATATTGGTCTTAAGATCACAGGCCCTCTCTAACCTCAGTTTATCTCTATGGAAGTATATGTGCCCAGCCTGGCTCTCAGGAAGTAACATGTATGTGAGTCTAATATAAACTACATGAGTCTGTGCAATCGGATTATCAGAATAACCTAATTATTACATCTGGCTTTCAGTTATCTAATGATATATGGTGCAGCAATATTTTGAGCAGGGAGGAGCCTATTCCTCAAAAGAAAGCAGCTTCAAGGTGTTCTAGGTGCTAAGAAAAGCTCTTCCTTCATCAAAATGCGGGAAAAAACAGACAGCAGGAACCAAATGAAAAAATGTTTTACCCATTTACAAATATGCTCTTGAGCATCCAAAAAAAAAAAAAAAAAGATTAAAATCAAAGAACACTTGACACTTTGGTAATATTTAACAATTTACTTTCCTGAAATCCAAATCCAGTGCAAAAGTACTAGATTGAAATTTGTCAACTGGAAAAATATATGTGAATTGAAGATATATATATGCCAAATACACTCATATACATGCTTTTCGAGGTTTTAACAGACTGGATTTACACCTTTTTAAAACACCTAGAGGGTGGCTTTTTGAAAGACTACATTAAATTCTGAGTAACAATTTAAATGCAGTGAAAAATCCAGCTATATGCTTGGAGATTATGTAAGAGCTAGAAAGCTGACCACAAAATGAAGTAGATATGAGCTGGAAGCCTACGGGCATCTGACAGGAAGGTTTTAAATCCTGTAAAGGGGCCGGTTACAGTCTGGCTACAAACAGCGAAATACGGTATCACAGTCACTCTCAAAGGATCCTGGGAGGCTGGTCCAGTACTACCTGCATTTACGCAGACCTGTAGGGAGATGGTTAGTCAAATGACATTAAAAAAAAAAGGATGGAAACCACTGGCTCTGCTTTAAAGGCAGAAAACAGAGGGTGACTGCACTTCTTTCTCTTGGCACTAAAGTTTTCCTTTTCATGAGACTTTCACAGTCTCTTGAGTCCTGAGGAAAAAAATCCGCTCCTTCTGGATGGAGACTGAGAATCACAGCAGGGCCCAGTTTCAAGTGGTGAGTACTGGCAAGTCTGAAGCGGATGAAGGGCCCCACAGCTGCGCCTGGGTGTTGAAAACGAGGAAGAACAGGATGAGGTTATGCCAGAGCGGAGGCACAGAGCGGCGGCACAGAGAGGCACAGGCTACGTCTGTCCTGGGCGTGGAAAAAAACACACAAAGCTCATCAGATTCCCTCAGCTCTAGCTGGAGAAACTGAACACCCAGATGTGAAAAAGACTATTTACAGAAGCATCTCTTCCTGCCAATACCTGAATGACATCCATCTTTCTGGCTGACAAGTTTAAGTGGATCCAGAAATGTAAGAAGACAGAACAGACACATATTTAAAAAAGGGGGTGGGGATGAGGGGGGTGGGGATGGGGAGAGCTTTCAAATTTTAATGACATGCTTCCTGTTAATAAAATATAAAAATAATTTAAGTGCAGGACCACCATATGATCTGACTGGAAAGCCCTGGACTGGACTTAATTTGCTTAAAACAGAGAATATGCATTTGTATATTTCAATGTGACTTGCTGATATGCATTAATGGAAACATGCATCTTTGGCCTACAATTATTAATTGGGTTTCCCTTAAGGAGCCTTTCTCCACTACAGTATTATATTCAGAGAGTACCACTGGAGCAGCAAATGCAAAAGAATGCAATGGGAAGGGACTAAGGAGACAAATGACAGTTAGATGGAAGGCCTAGGAAAGACATCAGGAAGGAGGCAGCTTCTGGGATTTCTGGGGAAGCTGCATGTTCATGGCTGAGGGCAGGAAAGGCCAGATGGAGAGAAAAATGGAGAAATGGGCAGGTGGGACATGCCATGGTTTATTTCGGAGATCAGGGAAAAGCCATCAACTTAGCCAGAGTGCAAGGTACATAGAAAATGCCTACGGGTAATAAACTGTAAGGAGTTTGGCAGATCTTGTATGTATATATGCTATTGACACACACATTCAGTCCCAATGACATGGCCAAGAAAAGCAGCTCTTTCTGGCGGGAAAGGAGAGCTGAGCTCAGGGGCAACTCTGCAGGTTACTTAGCTGGTAAGTCCCTTACTATGTCCACAGGGTACAGTGCAAACTCCACCAGAACTAGGGTTTATGTCCACTGTATTCACTGATACATAGAACAATGCCAGATCCGTATCAGGTGTGCATAAAAAGATCTGTCCGTTGACTAGGAAGAAAACACCACTGGGAGAGATGGGGGAAGAAGAAAGTTAATGACTACTGAGCACTACCTCTGTGCTACGGCACAGCTCATATTTTACAGTTATTAGCTATTGCGGTCCTTACAAACTTATGATGTGATTGCCTCCATATTTTACAACTCACATCTTTATCTCTCTGAAAACAGCAGAGAGACTGTAATTGATGGTATCCTTAGCAATACACAGAATTTCTTCCTTAATGGCGCATTTAAAAAGTGTAAGTTTTACAAACAATGAAATCAAAGTATAAGTAATAATCAATTTCATGAAATAAAAGAATCAGTGATCTCGAGGTACAGGCGATGGTAACTAAGGCTCCATGAGTTTAAGTTTGCTCCCTCAGGCCTCCACGCGCCTGTCTCCAAGCACACATGCTCCTCAGCTCCACAGTACGAACAACTGCACTACAGAAAGCTGTTCTCTGGGTGTCATCCCGCCGAACCCTTTCCTTGCACGCAAACAGGAGCCTCCCTGAGGCCACGCTAACAGCCATGTCATCTCTCTTTAGTCTCAATCAGCCCTAGAGACAGAGAAGAGAGTGGCTCTCTCTGGGCCTCCACAGCAGGCTAACTGGTCAGCATGTGGACCACGGCACGGAGGGACAGACAGGGAGAGTCCACACTGCGTCATAACCACCTAATTCATGTACACCTCATGTTTCAGTCCCTCCATACTGAGCTGGTAGGAAAATAAAGTACCTTCGCATTCAGTCTGTTCTTTACTGTCATGTTCCGTTACAGGAAAATAGTCTTCATTTGGAAGAAAAAGGCACAGAGTGGCTGATTATGGCAACCGCCACGGAGCAGTGGGTGCTGGTGGAGAGGGTACAGGCCCACTATGGGGCTCCTACTGAATATCTTATCTTGGAAGAGATACTAATATTCTAGATAATCAGATTTCTTTAGTCTAAAACTTATAAAACTACAAGAACGATCTGATCTTAAGTCACGCACAAAGCTACATGGAAAAAGAGCCTTTGGCCTGTGGTGAGGGGTAAGGGAGGACATAAACACTGGCTGTCTGGGGCTTGCGGTCGAGATGGAGGCATAGGTAAACACACCACACTCCACGCAAAACTACAACAAAATAATACAGCTATACTACCAAACAAGTATCACCCGGAACTGTCAGAAAATTGAGCTATGTGGAAGTCTGACAACCAAGGAATTAAAGAAGCCATATTCACCCAACAGGGAGGAAGGGCAGAGACATGGAGAGGCGCAGAGAGGTCTGGAAATGGAAATTGGTGGTCCCACTTCCATGGGTGGTGGATAAAAAATAGGAGGGATACATCAGGGGCAAGGGATCCTAGCCCCAGTGCAAACCACCCAGCTCCAGGAAGGTTAAGTCTCCCAAAATCTGGCTGTAAAACCTGTGGGGGAGGGGCACAAAAGAAACTGTGTCCTCTTAAAATGCCTGCAACAGACTCAAGAGTCATGCAGTGGACCCACCCCTCTGGGATTCAGCACCAGGGCAACTGCTAGAAGGGCACCAAGTGACATATGAGGTGAAAGTGACATGCAAGTGGGGAGACAGCTTCCTCCCAGGCAAACTCCAGAGGCTGAGCAGTGGCACTGTCCACTCTGCGAGCCCACCCCACAGAGAGCAACACAGTGGTGACACGGGTTGCCCCACCCTGGTGCTTACCTAAGGCTCCGCCACATACAACTTAATAGATGCACTCAGACAGGGGGTCAAAGTAGCTCTACCTAATATACAGAAACAAACACAGGGAAACTGCCAAAATGAGGACACAAAGAAATATGGCCCAAATGAACGAACAGAACAAAACTCCAGAAAAGGAACTAAAAAAAAATGGAGATAAGCAACCTGTCAGATGCAGAGTTCAAACACAGGTTATCAGGATGCTCTAGGAACTTACTGGGTACCTCAATGCCGTAAAGAAGACCCAGGCAAAACAGAAGGTCGCATTACATGAAATAAAGAGAAATCTACAGGGAACTAACAGTGGAGAGGATGAAGCCCAGAAACAAACCAACGACTGGGACACAAGGAAAGAAAAAGCATGGGATCTGAACAGCCAGGAGAAACAAGAATTCAAAAAATAAAAATAAAAAAAAGACGAGGATAGGCTTAGAACTTCTGGGACATGTTTACACATACCGATGCACCTGAATCATAGGAGCGCCAGAGGAGAAGAAGAAGAGTAAGAAATTGAAAACTTACTTGAAAAAAACAATGACAGAAAATGTCCCTAATTTGGTGAAGGAAATAGAAATACAAGTCCAGGAAGAACAGAGAGTCCCAAACAAGATGGACTCAAAGAGGACCACACCAAGACACATTATAATTAAAATGCCAAAGGTTAAAGATAAAGAGAGAATCTTAGAAGCAGCAAGAGAAAAGCAGAGAGTTACCTACAAAGGAGTTCCCATAAGACTGTCAGGTGATTTCTCCAAAGAAACTTTGCAGGCTAGAAGGGACTGGCAAGAAGTATTCAAAGTGATGAAAAGCAATGACCTATAATCTAGACTACTCTACCCAGCAAAGCTATCATTCAGAATGGAAGGGTAGAAAAAGTGCTTCACTGGCATGGTAAAACTAAAGGAGTTCAAATCATCAAGCCATTATTACATGAAATGCTAAAGGAAATTCTATAGGAAAAAATAACATCAAAACGATGAATATTAAAGTGGCAATAAATTCTCAGCTATCAATAACTGAATCCAAATAACAAACTAAGCAAACACGTAGAACAGGAACAGAATCATAGATATGGAGATAATTTGGAATGTTATCAGCTGGGAGGCTGAAGGGGAAAATGAGGGGAAAGGTGTAGGAATTAAGAAGCACAAATTGGCCCTAAAAGAATAGGCAGGGGAATGTTAAGAACAGTAGAGTTAATGGAGAAGCCCAAGAACTTACACGTATGACCCACGGACATGAACTAACTGCAGGGGGCGCAGGGCGGGTGGATTGCTGGAGGGAATGGAGGCGTAGAGTGGAGCAAGGCAAAGGGGAAAAAATTGGGACAACTGTAATAGCATAATCAATAAAATATATTTTTAAAAATGGTATAAAAATAGACAATCATAAGTGAGAGGTAATGTTACTTTAAAATGTCATTTTTACTAAATAGATTCCTTTTGCCTTTTTAATGGTGCACATACGTGGCAAAAATATCGATGTTAAAATAATGAAGAAAAGGCATTCTACAAAACTAGGATCCTGAATTCATCTCAAATAGGGTGGTTCAGAGCCCAGGAACAGGTGGTCTTACCCTAGGTAAGCAGTTGGCAAATTGGCTTATCTCAGAGGCAGTGTGAAAAGGCTCTAAGCTCCCAGATTGCAGACTACGGGATGCTATTAACACATTGCAGTCTCAAGGGGCAGCGCAAAAGGGGACCACTTCCCTGTGGCCTGAGGGATCTCCGGTTGAAATTGGGAAGCATAAAAATTGCATACATATCATGCGGCTTTACCTTCTGATTTACAGCTTCCAAGGGGCCTAAAACACGATCTTAAAAGTTTTTTATCACTTATTTCCAAGTCTACCTGACCTCAGTGTATATTACCCAGGGTGAGCAATTAATCCACTTTGCTGTCATCAGAAACATCCACAGATTAAGAGTAGAAAGCCAATCAATAACTTTGTGCAAAAAACTCAAAAACGGAGGCAGCTCTTCATTTACCAATCCGACCTTCGAGTTCATTATCCTATAAAAATACACTGCAAAACACCTGAGCACCATTTTTTGTGTTTTTATCTGTACCAAAAACTGCAAACCCACACTGAAATAATGGCAAAATATAATTAAAGAGAAAACAGCACAACATGTAAGTAATAAATATAGATAAATTTATTGATTTCTGGGTTTAACAATATTTAAATGTTGACTACTACAACCTCTGAGGTTCACATTCATTCACCTGTTTTGCTTTTGATTTCTACAAGGCGCCACTGGCTTTATCAGCAGAAAAGACTCCTTGGCTGGGTGGGGCACGGTACATGGGCTAAGCCCCCAGCTATAAGAATCTTCTGTGCTCACTTCCATTGACCTTCGTAGCATCCTCGGACTGAAAATGGGGACGAAGGCCACAACAGGTCCCGGACTCGTACCTGGTCAGACCAGCTCCGGAACAATTATTCTGCACTACCACCTTCCTATTTTAAAGTACAGAACATGAATATAATAACAGCTGCCAGAACTAACATGTTCTGTGTGCCCCCAGACTTTCCCCTTTAATCATTCTGATAGCTGTTACCACCTCAACGTTCCTGCCACCAATTTTTGCATTGGAAATGAGTTTATAAGCTGTAAATCCTAAGCTTAACTTATGTCCCTGTGCATGAATGGGCCTCCACTGTCTTGGCATTGGGAAGGGAGGTTTGGGGCTGCAGGGCGGCATACTTGAAGGGGCATGATGAGAGACAGGAGAACACTCCTTGCATCAGGGGCCAGATTAACAGTGCCTTCGCCAACTCTGCAGGTGTGCATCCATTTACAGACTTCTAACAGATCACAGATGTGTCTGAGAGAAGAAGCAGGCCTTTAATTGAGAGGCTGGGGGAGGGAGGATGAACGTCACAGTGGCCATGGTAGAAGTTATTTATTTTTCTAATTACATTCTCAGATTAGTGTGAGTAACCTATTAAAAATACAAAACAAACCAAATGGGAAAATGTGGATTTTAGAGGTTCCCGTCAGCATTATTATTTTTAACGACAATACAGCTAAAGGAAGAAAGACATTGCAAACTTGTGCTGTTTGCCTATTACCTCCAACTCTGGGTTCTGGCCATCATGATACCATGTCATCTGATACTTGTAATTCGAGCTGATGCACCCAACAAGACTATTTGTGTTTAAAGCTGTGTTAGAAAATTACATTTCTTTAAAAGGGTATTTATAGAGCAATTTCTATTTGCAAAGTGCTTTCTAGTTATTTTCATAAAAGTAATTCTTAATAACAACTATGTAACGTAGGCCAGAGATTTTATCCCTATGCCTCCTTCTTTAAAAGGCCGAATCAAGGAAGGTACAAAAAGCGTAAGTGATTTTCCTGGGGTTGCACACAAAACCAGTAGCAGGACTTAAAATGCTACCACAGCTGTTAAACTTCAAATGGTGACTTCATCCCAGTGGTCTTCGTTCTTCCTTTGGCTCCATTTCAGAATTTCTTGGGATCTTTGGTCTCAATGAATATATACAGAGTCCTGGGCCCTCCTCCAAACCTGCTGACTTAGGATCTGGGACACAGGTCCTGAAAATCTACTCCTAGACTGGTTAGTCCCCAGATAAGGCTGCAGGGCACTCTCTAGTGTGGGACCCACTACTGCTACTGGCCGGCGTTCTGGAGGGCTCAGCCCACGCTCCCACAGGCAGTTGAGAACAAACAGTATGGTTATATCGAGGGTGAGACCACACCAAACAGAAACGGGCAGCTCTCTCTCAAGAAGCACCTTTAACAAATTATACAAAATCACTGTCTGTTCACAGGTTTTCACCATGTTCACTCTCAAACACAACTGTTTCAGGCATTTGGCCTTTTTCCTGAAAAATGTTCCTTCAGGTTCCTTTTACCCCGACAAAGCAGCCATTCCATTTCAGCATTTATTCCACAACTGCCTCCTATTTGTCAGGTTTCTTCCCTGCTAAGACTGCCCACCCCCTCCACGTGCGGCAAACACGCCACGCCCTGGAATGACCACCGTGCGTGACGAGCACGCAAGGTTCCTAGGCCCCAGGCAGAGTGCATGAGCTGTATTACTTAATCTGCCTCGGAAGAGATGTCCCCATTTCATGAATTTTAAAAATTTATAAGGTACTGAGAAAGTTGCCCAAGGACACACTAATACTCATTTGCGGAACTCAGGTCCAAGCTAGATTAATCTAACCCTAGAATCAACAGAAATCATTTTCTTTCTTTGTCGTTATTCGAATTCCTCTTTTGGTTCCTTATTCCTCTTGTACTTCATCACTTCAGCAGCAAATGACCCATTAAGAAACTGTCCTCTTTGCATGTAAAGTCCTTCCCCATGTGCTCTGGCCAATGACAAAAGAGAATCCAATGCAAACTCCTAGGATGAGGAAAGGCAATGCCCAGGAAACAATGCAAGGCCACGTGCAGCAGCCATTTCTGCTGCCGAATCAGGAAAGCGAGGTTTAAATACGAACTCAGATGTGTCAGATAACAATATCTGCTCCAACAGGTACAGCCTGGACTTGGAAGCATAATTTGTAGGGCTATAAAGAGTAACAAGGATCAAGCCCAAACAAGAGAAAGACAGAGAAACAGAAGAGACATGAGGGCAAACATGCACAAGTGCACCTCTGTACAATGTTTAAAAAGACACAGTCTTTGTGACTCCTGTCCTTCCCCAAACACAGTGCCATAAAAATAAAATGTAAAATTTAAGGATAAAAAAAAAAGATGTAAGCTCTGCAGTCCTCCATACCAACAACCTAAATAAGAAAAAAAAATCACATGATCATATCAATGCCACAGAAAAAAGCATTTGACAAAATCCAATATTCACTCATGATACAAATTCTCAGGCACCTAGAAATAAAGAGGAATTACCACAATGTGATAAGAACAAAAAGCCTCTAAAAAAGCATCTGTAAAAGAAATCTACTGCTAACATAATATTCCATGAAGAACTGAATGTGTTCCTTCTAAGAGTGGAAACCAAGAAAGGGTGGTTGCTCTCTTCACCCTCATTCTACTGCAAGTTCTAGCCACAAAAGGAAAACAAGAAAAAGAAGTAAAGGCATGTGGAAAGAAAAGGAAGAAATAAAACTATCTCTATCTGCAGACATGGTCATCCACATAGAAAACCCCAAGGAACCTACAAAAGAAAATCACCTTCTACTAGTGAGTTCAGTAAGATGTCAGAATGACAGAGTAGCACATGAGAATAATTCACATTTCTGTACACCAACAATGAACAAACAGAAACAAAATGGTAGCATTCACAACCACTCAGAAGAACATGAAATACTTAGGCGTACACTAAATAAAACAGATGCAGGGTCTGTATGCTGAAAATTTCACACAAGTGAAAAGAAATCAAAGACCCCAATAAACAGAGACACACTGTGTCCATGGACAGTATGACACAACATAGTAAAAATGTCAAGGCCCACAAATTGATCTATAGTGTTAATGAAATCCCCATAAAATTCTTAGTAAAGTTTTCATAAACATACACAAGCTTATTATAAAATTTATATGAAAAAGCACAACCTAAGTGTAGCTAAAACAATCTTAACAATGAAGAATAAAGAGGGCGACATCACTCTGAGACAGTGTGGTATTGGTGAAGAAATAGACTCATAATTCAATGGAACAGAAAATAGAACCCAGAAATAGGCCAGCACAAATATGCTCAACTCTTTTAAATGAAAATTTAAAATTAATGAAGGGAGGAAAGCCTTTCCAACAGATGGTGCTAAAGTAACCAGACATCCATAGGCAAAAAAAAAAAAAAGTACATCAACCTTACACAAAAATTAACACAAAAGAAATCATGATTTTAAACATAAAACTTTAAAACTTTTAAGAAAAAAACATAGGAGAAAATTCGTGGGATCTAGAACGTAAGCAAGGAGTTCTCAGACTTAAAACCAACAGCATGATCTAGAGAGGAAAAGCTAGTAAACTGAAGCTAATTGAAGTTAAAACCTTTTTCCCTTTGGAAGCCCATATGAAAAGGATAAAAAGACAAGTTACAGGCTGCGGGAAAGCAAGTACAAACCAAAAATATGACAAGGAACTAAGGTTTACTACACAGGGTTTGCCCACAAAAAGTCCAACAACTGTTAGTATAATGAGAACGTTTTGTGCAACACTGATGTAACCTGGTAGCCAAGGAAAATGGACTGGTATACCCATGCGTGAACAATAATGACTTCGCTGTGCTAGTCGGTGGGGTCGGTAGATGCTGTTGAGTGAGCCTGTGTACTGTGTGGCCACTGCATTTAAAATGACTGAGCAAGTAGAGCAACGAATCTGCATCAAATTTTACATTAAGCTTAAATGTTCCTCCATGGAATCTATTCAGATGACATAGAAAGCCGCAGCTATGGGCAACCAGTGATTGGCAGCTTCATCACAACATGCCTGCTTGTGCATTACGTCTGGTGTGAAGTTTTTTGGTGAAACATCAAATCACCTAGGTGACTCAGCGCCCCTTAGAGCCCAGGTTTGGCACTCTGTGACCTCCGACTTTTCCCAAAACTAAAATCACCTTTAAAACCGAAGAGATCTGAGACCTTTCATGAGATTCAGGAAAACACGATGGGACAGCTGATGGCAACTGGGAGAACTGTATGAGGTCTCAAGGTGATGACTTTGAAGGGGACTGAGGTGTCACTGCCTTATGTACAATGTTTCTTGTATCTTCTTCAATAAGTATCTCCAATTTTTCATAATACATGGTTGGGTACTTTCTAGACAGACCTTGTATACTAAGAACTATCAAAATTCAGACCAAAAAAAACGCAACATAGTCCAATTAAAAGAGAAAACAGGCAGAAGACAGGAAAATACATTGCACAGAAGAGAATATACACATGAAAAATAAGCACATAAAAAGATGATCAATATCATTAGCTATCAAAATGAAAATTAAAAGCACAATGAGATAATCACTATATACCTAACAAAAGGGGTAAAATAAAAAAGTGACCAAAAAAAAAAAAAAAAAAGCTGGAAAGGAGGCAGAGAAACTGGATCACTCACCAAAGCTGTGAGAATGTGAAATGGCACAACCACTTTGGAAAACCATTTGCCGGTTTCTTATACAAATACGTACGCAATGACCATACAGCTCAGCAGTTGCACTCTTGGGCATTTAGCCCAGGGAAATGAAAACAGGTTCACACAAAAACCTGTACATGAATGTTCACAGCAGCTTTATCTGTAACAGCCCAAACTGTAATCAACCCAGATGTCCTTCACCAGGGAAAAGGCACAGCCATACCCTGCAATACTGCTCGGCAGTAAAAAGAAACAAACTATTGATAATACAAGAACTCAAACGAATCCCCTCAAATAACTGACAAAAAACCAATCCCTAAAGATATATACTGTATGATCCATTTATATAACATTTTTGAAGTGACAACATTTTTAGAAATGGAGGGCAGATTAAGAGTATATAGGAGCTGGGGATGAAGGAAAGAAAGGTAGGCATGGTTATACAGGGGAATCATGAGGGATCTTCATGCTGTTGGAACGAATCAGTATCTTGACTGTGTTGGTGGATAGATGAACCTACACAAACAATACAATTGAACAGAACTTAATACACACACACACACACACACACACACACACACACACACACAAATATATAAATACACACACACATCTACATATATATATATAAAAACATCAAGAAAGCTAAATAAGATAAGTGGATAAGTGGATAAGGTAAGTATATATACACACTGTATATATAGACACTAAAATATACTACAGTTTCATTAAATGTTATCATGGGGGGAACTGGGCAAGTACAGAAGAGATTACTCTTTACTGTTTTGTACAACCACATGTGAATCTAATATCTCAATAAGATCTTTCAATTAAAAGAAAAAAAGATGTAGGCTGCTGACCAGGACAGAAATTTCTGAATGGTGGGGGACCTGAAATATAAATGGTATCACTTTCAAGTTTATCAAAGGCAAGTCAAAAGCAGTGTTTTGAAATGCAAACAATGACTTTTTAAGGTGAAGGGTCACCTCCCAATACAATGCCTCCGAAGCTGAGATTCCGATAGGACACGCAATAACTGAACAGCAGCAGGACACACTGAGTGTTCTCTCAGGGCAGCAACAGGGAAAAAGCACCACCTAAAAATTAAATCCAGTCAGTAAACCCCACACTTCATTTCCATCTACTGCCTCAGCACCTATTTAGAATAAAATGTTGCCTTAATTTGCTGCAAGAAGCTCAACATACCAATATTTAGAAACACAAAACTTGACTTCTTAAAATAAAATGCCTTCCTGGTGGTATTTTCAAAGTCAAAAGGTGGCCTCCTCTGTCTTAAGGTGATGGAGAATTGCTCCTAGGTTTATAAAGTCAAAATCCTACACATTTATATGCACAGCATGAGATTTCAAAAGGTGGGACACCAAGAGCAAATCATTAGCTGAACTGTAAACTTAATCACTGGCAAGATCGGCCACAAATCAGAGGAAGATTAAAAGGACAGGGACAAAAGTATGTACCTGTGCCTTACCGTTATAACGCACTCCCCTGCTTTGGGCGTAAACGTTCAGGAGAAAGAAATTTCTGTTGAATTTTTTAATTCAATTACTTATTTATTTATATTTAGAAACAGAACCGATTATCGCATTCCAGGGTATTATTTCGCATACGGATATTGTTATTGCTTTCTACATTTATACTTTTAACGTATAAGCATAAATAAAAGAATTAAAAGCATTTATTTAGATATGGAGTTAGTGCTACCCATGGATAACGCACATCCTTACTTTTCTCTCAGAAATTTGGGCCAAAAAGTGCACATTATACACGGCAAAATACGGCACCTGCCCACAAAGGTGGTCTGCTCTGTTGCTAAGTAGAAAGCACAGCTGGCTTTTACTAAAGCATGTGAACTTCACCTCCTTGTCTTAGTTCCTCTCCAAGTGCGCGCCAACAACTAACCCAGGCCGTTATGTGGCAGGTTTCCTTGGCTCCCACACACATCTACTAAGTTAGAGTAATGCTGAAAGAGGTCCACTGTGAACCAGGCATCAAGTGATTTTATACGCAGGAAGTTTTGGAACCCCTGTAAAAATAATTACTTGCTTACAATTTATTGCTTATCTTCATCATAAAGAGCAGCGTGCAGGCGCTTCGGTTGTACCAACTGGTGAGTGGAATGGGGGTGACTGTGTTCCTGGCCTCCAGTGGGTACAGAGACCAGGGATGCTGCCAGATGTCCTACAATACACAGGACAGCCCTGATGACACAGGATGACAGGGCTCACAATGTCAGTCGTGCTGAGTTTGAAACTCTCTGAAATAGAGGACACTTGCGCTGGCTTTAAAAAGAGGAGTACTCCCATACGATAAACAAAAATATAGAACAAACGTAGTAACTCAGAGCTACTAAGTGGAGGTGACCTCCAAGGGCAGGGGTAGTTATTATTCCCTTTACCCTCTTAAGTCTGATTCATTCTGAGGAAGAAGATTCTCTAGGTGATCATCATGCTTGAGAGCATCGATTCTAGAGCCACGAAGCCCAAGTCAGAACCTCAGTTTTGCCACTTAATATCTGGGTGACATTAAAGTAGGTAATTACCTTTGGTGAGTCTCAGTTTATTATCTGTAAAGGGGAATTCATAACTGCTCTTCCCTGAAAGGAAAATGAAAATAAACAAGATATGGCTATCTCGGGGACTCTGCATAGGTCCCAGACAACAAATGTGTTTTATCGTTGTTAATTCTCACCCTTTCTCACCCCTATCTTTTTTATTTCTCAGCTGACAACGAAGGGAATCATTTCTGATTCTACATCTTTTCCAGGTTAAATTTCACTACTCTGTAAACGAGTTTGCCCGCCTCGAGCACTAGATTAAGAGCTGGCCGTTTCTTTTTGGTCCGTAAGCTCGGGGCCAGCTGCTTTCTCCGTGGATAACCTACCCAGCACCTTTATCGGCCACACAACTCACCTCAGCAATGCTCTCATACAGGGATAACTTGCACTGTGAGGAAAACTACCTGTCCTGCTATCTCAGCAGCAGTTCACTAGATTGACACAAAAGAAATGTCTGACAGATACATTCCTGAAAAGTTGTTTGTGTAATCAAAATGTTTCTTTTGGTCCCTAACCACTCAAACTGGATGCCTTAGCAGGGGCATGGAAGTCTGGCCAACAAATCTTTATTGCGTGCCGCTGACAGTCTGGCTGCGCTGGGCACCCGGAAGAAAACAGTGACCACACAAGCATGGCTCCTTCAAGGTTCAGAAAAAATTGTTTGTACCCAAAGACTCCAAAAATCACTGGAGTCTAATTAGGTAAAGGAAAGCCTTTCTCTTAAGAGAAATATTATCCAATCTTCAAATGGATCCTTGCAGGAGCCATCAAACCACAGAGGCAGGTGAACTATAGTGTGGTGGTTAAGAATTCAAACAATGAATGGCTCTTCCACCTGCAGCCAGTATCCCCTAACCACACTGGGTCCTATTTGCTCGGGATGATAATAAGGGATAAAGTGGTACCTGCCTCACAGGGTTCTTACATAGACTAAATTAGTTGTTACAGACAATGCAGTTTAACAGTACCTGGTACCCTAGTACTAGTGCTATCGTTATCCTTATTAGCAAAGGAATTTGAATTTTGCAGCCTGGTGTCTCAGGGTTCTTCATTCTCCAACATGCCTACCATCACATCTTTTCAGCACTTGCTTTCCCAAAATATGCTACCTCCTAAAACCTTGATAAGTTCTTAAATATTCCCCACTCAGAGCACTCCAACCAGAACACCCTCCCCTGTTGCCAAAGGCTCCCTGGAGCCTTCATCTGCACCTAATCAGCAATTGCTGATAAAGACATGCCACCTATCAAGATAAAAGTCTAAATGAAGTAACATCTGTTACTTCCCCGTGCTACACACTGCGAATGGAGACTTTGAACACATCAAGTTTGATTCTTATTCTACATTATACCTTTTCTGCAGTTATTGGCCAGCCATACATCCTTAAGGCCATCTTATTAAAAACCGAACAAAGTATCCCTAATTTATTATTCCCTTAATTAATATACGTAGGTATTGATAATCAGCTACCTGCATATGCTGTTTCTGCTACTTTAACTTTAGTTGGATGGATTAGAAAACATCCCTCAAGCTGAGAACACGTTCCAATCTATAAAATGGAGATCACAATACTAACTACCTCACCAAGCTCCTGAGAACACTGAACGAAAATCTTTCTTAAAATTAGTACAACATCTGGGCACATTACCAGTACTCAGTAAAGCTATGCTACTGTCATTTTCATAGAGACAGCTAAAACATTACTTTTTCATTTAGCTAAATTCAATTTTACTGAAAAAGAAAAATAAGTTTGTGTTACCAGTTTATTGAAATCACACCACTGTTCTTTGAAAAGTGCTAACTTCCAGGAGGACTGACACTGATGTAGGTGAACTACATCTTCCGTGAACTATCTTCTCGAAAGTGAATACCGAATGTCTCCCCAAAACAAGTTAAAGGGTCAAAAAATTATCATTAAGTACATGGTGTATAATGGCTTTCCAATCACACTGGCCTCCACTGGAGTCATTTCTGTAAGACTTCAGATGATATGCTTTTCTATGTTAAAGTCACCCCAAAGTCATTGCCACTGCTCTCAGTCACCCCATGTGCTTGGAGAAAGTAAGGTTCTACATAAAACATTTCTTGATCTATAACTTTATTCTTTGAATCATGTATCTATTCACCAACATTAGGGAACTGCCAGGTTGACCCACCAAAAAATGGGTGAGACTGAAAGGATCAGCAGAGCTGTATTTCCACTATAAGACAAAATTAAATGGATTGCACACAGAACCTCTGTGTAGCTCATGTCATTCAGAGGACTCAGAAAAAGGTCTCTCGGGGAGAGGATCTGAGCTGGCTGAGACCAAACACAGGGTGGGATGGAGAAAGAGAAAGGTCACGGTGATATTAAATTTTAAAATTTTTAAGCAGATAAAATAGACAACCAAAACCAACAGTGCCTGTCCATAAAAACAGTGACTTTTCAAGAACCAATGTAATGATATTAAACTGGTCAAGACATGTGAAAGTACATTATTAATTATCAAACACAGGCTGATCTTTTTATACTGATTTGACAATTTAAACACCAGTTGTAAAACATTCCTCATCTTCTCTTACACTGATATAAGCAACGTCTTTTGTCAGAATCTCAATGGCTGAACAGGACTCAGGTTGGGTTTGGACTTAAAAAGTCAGTGTTCATACCAAATACCCTTTCCAAATTTGAGAGTTCGAGATGGAAACTTGATTTCGACTTTCTGTGCATTGAAAACAAAAAGGAATGGAGCATAGTAACATAGCTATTTCAAGGAATGTCTATAATTGCATTGTTGCAAACATGGCCAAATGTCTTCACTCAGAGACGACAGAACTATTGAGTTAGGACCTGAAAAGAAAAACGACAAACCTGACTATGAAAAGGCCAAAAAGGAAAACAAAAACCTCACAAACATTTCTGTCACACAATGCCTAGCGTGGGAAAATGCAGGGCTTGGTTAATCCAAAAGGCTAAGACAGATAATCACAGAAAAGGAGACAGGGAGAATCAAAGGACAGAAATGACAACATCCTTTGCTAAATTGTTCCCGTAGTTAAATTTGGCAATGCAGTTAACCTTAAATGCCAAACTATGGATTATTTTCCATCCTATAAATACCTTAAAAATAATGACTGAGTTTCAAGTCTGACCTTCGGACTGCAAGAATGAATCATACTCTGCTACTAAAAAGAATGCAACAGCTGTCCCCATATAACCAGCAGAAAAACTGAAGTGGAAAGACTGAAAATAACTTTCTTCAACAACTATGAGAAAACTTATGTGCAAAATCTCATGATTTAGCAGCCCCTTAACGGAACCCTTGCTAAACTAATTCCATGTGTTTCTCAGAGAGTGCTCTCCGTCCTCAGTGTCTCTAACATTGTTCTTGACTTGCCTGCAGACACAGCTCTGTATTCTAAATCTCTGTTTTAAATTAAATCCAGATTAAGAATATGGGCCTGCCACAGATGTGGCAAGGGAAATAAGTTAGGTCTTAAAATAACAAGGAAAACATAAAATAAAATAACAAGGAAATTCTCACTAAATCATATCTGCCGTTCATTATGCCAATCATTTAACAGGGCATGGCTGATTTCTGGGACAGAATAGGATGCCATCCCCCCAAGAATCATCCACTTATTGGAAGATTCCCTTTTAAGACAATATGAATTAACTTTAACTATGAGGTCTAGGCCAGATAACAATTCAAACGTATACACCAGAAATAATCACAGCTTTTTGTATGGGGTGATGTAAAAATATCGAAAGAGGGAACAGAGCAACATTACAGTCGTTAAGTTTTCACATCGTGGAGCATATAAATATTACACTATTATGCTAAAACTTAACTTGTCTAATAAATTAGACTTAACAGGACATGTAAAAATGACCCAGAAATCAGATGGAAGATATTAGCCAAATCTGGGGAAATCTATTTGAACACTAAAACGATGACAGTAACAATTATAACCCATGGGATAAAGCGAGGTTACCCGAGTCCCAATGATAAACATCAGTAAGTACATAAATATATAATTAGGAGAAAAAAAGGACTTCCTTCCAGTAGAATGCCAACTAATGTACAGATATAGTGTAAAAAAATAAAAATCAAAGAATTAGCAAATTACCATTTGGCAGCTATCATAGTAACATCAACAATTATCAATGGGTGTTAAAACAAGTGGGTAAAGTCTTGATGAAAAAAAGCATATTAAAACAGATGCAAAGTATCATCAATAAATACTTATTAATACCTTGGGAAAATAGTAGCTTTATAATTAAGAAATCTGATGGATTTCACCTGACATCCAAGTGTTCCCTGATATGATGCACTGAGGAAGAAGAAAGAAAAATCACCCATGATTCTTCCAGATAAAAAATGCACGACCAAAATCTACTCATAAGTAAATATCAGAGAAACTTACTTTCAGGGACATCATGAAGAAAAAAAAGGGGAAAAAACCCAAAACTCACTTTAACTCCCTTTACTCTTAAAGATGCCAATTTCATATAATGAAAATACAAATGGAGAAACTGTTCCACATTATAGTAGGCTAAAAACACATGACAACAAAATGTAATACATGATCCTGGGTTGGAGAGAAAACCATCGTAAAGGACATAATATAAACCAATGGTGGAATCTGAACATGGAATGTAGATTTAGATAATAGAATCATATGAAGATAAAACTTCTTAATTTAGATACTTTGCTCTTGTTAGGTAAGAAAATATCCTTTTTCCTAAGATATAAACAGTTAAAATATTTATAAGTAACTGGGCATAATGTTCAAAACGTTATAAAATAAATACACACAGACAAAAAATGATTTTAAAATTGGTGAATCTAGATCAAAGGTACACAGATGGTGCTGTACTATCCTTTCAATTTTTTGAAGTTTGAAATTATATAAGAATATAAAGGTACCCAAAAATATGCTCAGGAATGTACAAAATGACAAAAATTTACTCGGTCAGGAAACACATAATTTGGGTACCTTCTATCCCTCTCACTCCGGTTCTAATTTTTTTTTAACACATCTCCCTTATTTGATATTACCTTAATCCATTTTAGTATTCTCCAGAACTCTCTGATTTAATATATAACACTGTCCATATGAAAAATTAGATTTTGAGTAATCTTCCTCTAATATCTTTGCATTTCCAGGAATATAACCTCAGCAATATATTTATTAAGTTTTGTTTAAGAGTTAAGAATATATGCAAAGATACTCACAGGTTCTCTTTTTTGCCCTAAATAAATATGGATGATTTAACAGTCAGCTCTTTATTTCTTCTCCTTTTGTTGGGCTACAGAAAGCCATCCTCTATGATTGAAGTCTGGCACTACCTGGCAAAGCCACAGCAGTCCAACCCCTTACTGCTCAGAGCCACCACACAGCCAACAAAGCATTTAATAGCACTTCCTATCCAGAGTTCCAAAAATTTCATTAATTGGTAGATAAATTTCCAATTTTTTTATTCTTTCCTAGCCTTAAGCTATCTAAATACCCTTCAAGATTGGAGACATGTTTGTAAATAGTGCATTGCGGAATCTCTAAGTGAGAAAATCTTTGAGGTTTTGCTGGACTCTTTATTCTTAAATGTGTTTAAAGAGCATGTGATTTTCACTGTGTCTAGAGGTCATATTAAAATTGGCCTAATGGCCTTTGGTTAAGGATAAGAAATGACTGCCAGGGGTCTAGAAATCACAGCAGAGTCTCATCCTGTAGACTGGTTTCCAGCTTTCCTTCCTCTCCTCAGGGAAGGCTGGCTTTGTTGTACCCAGCTACAATAAGTATTTAAAGAAGGGACTTAAAAAAAAGATGTTAGAGTTATTTATACTTGAAAAATACTACTTACAGACAATGTTTAAGTGGAAGACAATCAGAAAATTGGAACCAGAGAGTTTTTCCTCTTATTAGCAGAGCACACGAGATGCTTCATCGCTTTGCTTAATTGTCCACGGACACTGAGCACTGTTTGACTTCATCCCTAATCAAAACCTCACTAAGAAAAAGAGAAGTCCAGTCCTCGTGCTGATCAATTTTCCAACAGCAGAAAAATGCCACAACATTCAGAGTCTGTGAAGCAAACATGTCATCAATTGTTTACACTCAATTAAGCAAAAAATAAAACCCTTCTATTTGGAAGAAGATTATCTATAAAGCACAATTCTCGAAAGAAACAGAAAACAGAAGGGCCAGTTAATGTAGCTCAAAATGGTCTTGGGTCATGACTTTCCAAGAAGTACTTCCCCAGCAACATCTTGTGTCAGATAACCCTTCCCTTCAGCTTCCTGATTACTTGATTGAAATGGTCCGCCTTTCCCTCTTAGACTTCCGAAGATCCTAACAGCTATGGGTGGGCGCTAGCAGGCATGCAGGACAAGATATAGAACAACCAACATCAGATGTCAAGGTCCTTGACATTATCCTGCATACTCCAGTTCACCCATCTTTGCAATGGTTTCCTCATAATCCTGAACCAAAATAAAACACACAAAAATACCACTCTGATAAAAAGGCATAAAAATATGAATTAAGTAAGCCACTAAACAAGATTTAATTTGAAACAGATTTGAAAATTCAAAGAGGAAATGCTTACTTTTATGTGTATCCTTAAAGGGCCATGGGGGGAAATCGTTTTATACTCTATTCCCTATAAAAGGAGAATAATAATTTCTCCATGTCAATCCCCACACCCACTTCTCTCCTGAGGAAGGAGATGGCTTTCCTGATTTTTAACAGGAAGGAGGGAGCTTCCAGGTATAGTAAAGTACCTTACAGGTTCTCTAACCTTCGGGATAGCTTGTCCACGATAACTTCTTTTCTCTTTCTCTCCCTCTCCCTGATACGTGACATGTCCCTGCAGGGCAGTGTTCTTACTCTTTAATTGCTCAAGGTCTACCTTGCATACCCCGTCATCCCATGGATAGGTCCCAGGACTCAGACTCAAGGCACAGGTATAAAGATGCCTCACCACGACTGTCAGTCCAAGTGGTACTCAGCATTACCGCTGACGACATGGGCGGTCTGGTCTGACACACGGCCCTGATCTCAACTGCGGAGACTTACAGAGGGAAGGGTTGAGAGCACAACAAAAGGGTGGTGAGGATACAAACACACACAAGTTCCCGCATAAATCAGTGTGAATGTGCACATACAAGAAAAAAACAAACAAAAAAATCATTCTAATCACGGTAAGCTCCTAGTAGCAAAAAAAAAGAGCATTTTCTACTTCTTTAAGCTTTAGTGTACTTTCCAAATATTCTATAGCAGTAATTTTCAACCTGTGTGCTGCTGCAAACCAGTGTGCCAGAAGAATTTTTTTAAATGTAATACCTGACTATTTAGTCAAGGTCATTGACCTCTTTTTCCTTAGACTGTCAAATAAAAAATGGCAACATCCAACACAACAATAGCTGTCTAGTGTAAACAAGTCAAAACTGTATTTTTTTTTGGTCAGATCAATAAAAAATATATTTTTTGGTGTGCTGCAGAAGTTCAGCAATTAGTTTATATCTGCCGTGAGATGAAAAAGATTGAAAATCTCTGTTCTACATTATTTTTTAAAAAAAGAAAACACACTGGTGTTTTTTTCTTTTTTTCAAATGAAGGGCAGAATGGAGATTTACAGACAAAACTCAATGAATTTTACCCAGTGTCGGAGTCTAAGCAAAACTGTCAGAGTTGACCCTGTTATATGATCTATGAAATTTGCAAATTGCTTGAAAAGACAGCAAAAACCCCACCTCCATACCTTATCTACTTGTATTTTCACAAAAGAACATAGTTTTGAAATTGGCAGAGTGAAATACATGACATTTTGCTCCAGCCAACAATGAAAGCAAACACCACATGTCAAGATTATTTACTGACTACAAATGCGGGACAGAGCTCTCCGCGGGCCTGGGCGTGGGAGCAGGTATTCTGATTAAACCTGAAGCATCCCACTGGCCCAAGCTTTACCTGTGCTTTTCGCTGGGGTTTTCATTTGCTAGGGGCATTTTAAATCTGTCAAGAGGCAAATCTGAAGATCACTCCTTTAGTGTTTAGTATAAGTGGAATGTGGGAACCTTGAAGCCTTGGATAAACACCTGCTTTTTCAAATCATAAAGAAATGAGGGCCTTCGAAGATATAAAGTTCATGCCGGTAAAGAGAATTTCAACATTTCCCAGCAAAGATTCAAATGATTATTCCAAATACACAGATACTCCCCACTTCTTCAAACATATCAAGGTAATGTCAAAACTGAGGACTTTGGGTAAACGGTTCCTTCCACCAAGGACAAGAGCCCTTCTCCCCGCACCCAAACAGCCAAGTAAAACCTCATGCCTTTTCGCTTTTTCATGGTGCAGCATAAATACAAGCCTAAAAAGGTCTTCTGTAACCTCTATTCATGACAGATTAACCTGTCTCAGACCATTCTGTCATCCATAGACAGGACATCACAATTTCTAAATATTTAATGCACTTGTTCCTTACTTTTTCCAGTCCCCAGGCCAGACTCAACTCTAAGCAACCCGAGAACAGTCTCAACTTCTCATATAATTTTAACACTCATTTACACCTCACTGGCACACCATGTGCTTTTACAGTAAGTGAAAAATGCCAGCTTCAGTTCCATTACTAAATCAATATTGTGTGTCCTATAGCACTTGACTGCAATAACCTAAGTGTCAACTTAGCAACCATGCAGGTTAAGTTTCAGAAAGGCAGTGAGGGGGAAAGGCAGGAGAAAAACGTGAAAACCCAGAAAAAATTTAAGAGGTAAGAGAAAAGGGTTACAAATGTCCCAAGATGTCTCACATTTCTTATTGTTTTCTGCCATGTTAATCACCAAAAGTAAGTGAAGACAACAAGAATATAACTAAGACTGATGAAGGTGAACAAAACGAACGAACTTCCAGTTGTAAGACAAAAAACTACCAGGGATCTCGTGTTCAAAACGATGACTGTGGTTAACGCCACTGTATGATATATAGGAAAATGGTTAAGAGAACAGATCTGAAGTAACCTCGTCATGGGGAAAAAGTACTTTCTTAATATGAGATGACAGATATCAACTAAACTTAACCGTGCTAATCACTGCGTGTAAGTTAAATCACTACTCTGTACAACCTAAACTTATATAATGCTATATGTCAATTACATCTCAATAAAATTGGAAAAATTAAATAAATAATGAAGCGGGGGGGCTGGGGGAGAATAAAACAAGCTAAGTACCTCAACCTGTCAAAGTTATTTCAAACTTCGTGACATGCATTTTTATACTAAACTCACTTCTGGCTGTGTTTCACATCCTAACCCTCAAAGATACTGGTTTTTGTCCCCATGGAATTCTTATTGACTCTTACATACCCCTGTAAGTTAACCTTAATTCCTTTTGTGGAACAAGATGAGTTCTGAATTAGTAAATGAGAGGAAATTTTATTTTAGAGGTATTTTAAAAGGACATTCTAGCAGAAGAAATCATCCAGCCTGGCGAAATCAGGGAAAGGTGTGCAGCTGATAGGCCTCTGGTGCTTCCGGACTTGTGGAACAGGCTGGAGAGCCACCGGGAAGGACGCACAGAAAGGGGGACACCAGAGCCCTCGCCAGCACACGAGTGTTAAAGCGCCTGACACACTACTGTGAACAGGGAGACGTTATGGGGTGATTAGGTTAAAAGATAGGATTTGCAGTTTAGCATATAAGTTTTTTTTTTCTTCTTTTCTTCTCCAAGGTTCTTACCTTTTCGATGATTATTGAATTTTTTTTGGAAATCGCCAAGAAGGATATCCCTACCACACGCTGGTGGCCCAGCCTCAAACACCCTGTCCATATGCATTGCCAAGGCATTCAGCAGCTGAGACCAACTTTAGACATCAGCAGCCTTAACGAGAAGCTTGGAACCCTGTAGTTGAGGGTTATAGAGTGAGCTCCATCTGCTAAGAGGAAGACTAGCATTAGGGTGACCATCGAGCACCTACTAGAACTGCTTAGCCACGATGGCAGAGGCCTGAGGGAACCGCAGGGGAAATGGAAAACGGTGGGTAAGTACTAAAAGAGGTTTGGAAGGAAAAACCAGAACACTGGGCCACTCATGTTATCAGCAACCATTCCCTGTGTGTCTACTTTCTTTAGGGACATGCATGATATAGAAGTAGATAAAAACAAGGGCTTACCACTACATAATCTAGCAGAATAGACGAACAAGTGAACAGGCCGTTGCAATAAGGATTCTGAGACAGGTAAACACAGAAAACCCTGAATTCAGAGCGTAATGCTCTAAAAATTAAGGTTGACTGGCAAAAGATACAAGGTATTTAGACGCGTAACGAATTTTAACATTCGTAGGCATGTGTGGGATTTCTAAACTTTTCTGGAAAAACACAGGTAAGTGAAATCGCCAAGAGCGTAAAAATCCAAAGTACCTTCTACTCACTGTGTCTCCAAGACTGAACCAAGCCAAACCCTCGTCTCCGAGCTCAGTGACTCATCTTTGTAACGCAATTAGGAGTAACTTCATAGTAAGTGCATTAATGTAACTTCAAAGTATGTCATGTAAGAAGTACGGCTTCCAGGGCATTTTGGCTCCCAAAGTGTATAAACCTATTTTAACCAACCTGGTCTTTCAGAAAGTAAACCCATCTGAGTAAGGCATCCTGTTCAGGAAAAACATCTTTCCGTCTAGTTACTGGCACTGTGTAAAAAGCACATGCAGTTGACTGACCCATAATTTATGAGTTACCCAGATGCTCTTTAATTATGTTTCAAAATGCCAAATGAATTTTCCATTCGGAAAATTGTTCCTAGCTTATGTTCTCAGGAAATGAAAGATTTGGCACATACTTTATGGAGAAGGAGGGACATTGTCGGTACTAATGCCATGTGAGTGGGACTTAATCAAATGCGGGATTCCCATCCCACAAAGCTCTTACCCAGCGTGAGACTTCAAGGGGAAAGCAGCAGTTCTGTTATGCGCGTGCATTGTTATGCATGTGGTGATTGTAGGTGAGGGTAGGGGGTTGTGAGGAGACACTTCAAAGGAGTTACATGAATATTCAGAAACAGCCTATGCCAAAAAAAAGTAATAATTGGAAAGAAACACACTAACAATCAAAATAATATACTATAGTGTTTATACACTGTCTCCATGTTCTAAACTGCTACGTGCTTTGTCTACATTTACTTTCATTAGTTCTATGAGAAAGGTTAATAAAAACCATTTTACAAGTAAGTCAGGGAGGAATGTAATACATCCGTCTCTAAAGGTGATGCTTTAGCATTAAAACCTGGTAAATTTCCTAGAAAAGATAAAACCACACTAATGTAGTCCAAGTAGTTTTCAACCAGGGCCAATTTTCACAACCACCACCACCACCACCACCCACTACCAGGGACATTTGCAATGTCTGGAAACAGTTTCGACTGTGATGACCAGGGAAGAAAAACTGATACTGGCACCTAGTGGGTGGAGGCCAGCAATGCTGCTAAACATCCTGAAATATATAGGCCAGCCCACATAGCATTGAATGAAACGCCCCAAAATGTCACTACTGCCAAGATTGGAAAACGCTACTGAAGAAGAACGCAGGTCTCCAAGATGATCAGAGCCAGAGGCTGTCCTCCTCTGTCCAGGGTTCTCCAGACGTCCATCAGGAGCTATCTGAGACAATAAACAGGAAGCCAAGAGAGCTGGGATCTGGACTTTGATTCTCTCTTGACTTCTCTAAGGTCGGAGTAGAAAGGTAGAAAAGAGGTGTTGTGCAAAAATATTTCAGTGAAATGTTCTGACTAAAAATAATAAATCTAGTCAACTTTATAGTTCCAAGAAAAAAAATGATAAATAGAACTTTAAAGAAAGAAGTTATCACTTTTACTGTCACTAACTTCCTTCCTATTCTGCTCATGGACAACTCCAATAGCTAGGAATATCACCCTGTAAAATGGTCAGACAAGAAAACAAATGACTTAAGAATGTAAAGAAAGTCACAAATGAATGAAACAGGCCAAATGGATAAGACAGGAATGGTGGGGATTGTGGCACGAAAGATAGAATGCTCTCTAAACAGTTCAGTGGCTACCCACTCTAACCTGTTCCCATAGAAAAAACATTGGAAATCTCCTCATACTGAGGCTACAATCTCTCTCAGTCCAACCTCCACCTACTGTCGACGAGTCTGCGTGCTGATCAACGAGCGACTGGGTCCAGGGGAAAAATATTTGCAATCACCATCATGCAATTGCCTTCCTTCTTCAACCATATCCCAAGATTCTTGGCCAAACATCATGTAATCACTCCCAGATTCTTTTAACTCTTCTCATATTAGCTGGTTTCAGGCCTTCTCACCCTGCCGTTTGTCTGTTGCTGAATGCATTATAAAACAGAAATTCTACAAAAGGTGGGGAGGAGATTGTCTAAATAGATTTATTTATTAATTTAGTTGTTCATTTGTCTGCCTCTAGCAACCAGACTCTAAATTTCTTAAGAACTGCTATTTCTCCAGAACATCAACTACTCCTGGTATTTGGTACGCACTCAACAAATATCTGGTAAGGAAACGAATTAAAACATCCTTATTAGTTTGCCTGATGTGATCATTCCATTAATAGAGCATGAGAATGTGAAGCTTTTCTTTGCACTAACGGCAGTGAGGATGCAGAAAAGAAACTGCCACCGGAAGCATCACTGGGTCAATTTTCATGTAAACACATAACAAGCCAAGTCCACAAAAAGGTCAGTGTGCCGCAGCCGAAGCCTCCGGCCCAGTCTTCCGCACCCTCCACTATAAAATGGAATTCAGATTGTTTCGTCGTAATGTAAAGACTTAGAGGAGCACCATATAAGACTGTACATGCAGTCTGAGAAAAAGAACATACACCCTGAAAAACAACGTTAGGAAGCCAAGGATGTCAGGTCTTACCAGTTCTGTTCAACCTTCTACTGGAAATTCTAACCACAGCAAATAGGCAACAATAAAGAATAAAAAGCATTCAAACTGAAAATGAATTGGTCAGTCTATCTCCATGTGCAAGTGATGTGATCTCACATATAGAAAATCCTACAGAAAACCCTCCAAAAAACAAACAGAGCTCAACAAAAAATTCAGCAAGTTTACAAGCTAGGTCAACATACAGAACTCAGTGGCTTTTCTACAACTAGCAATGAACAATCCAAAATAAAGCAAGAAAACGATATCGTTTTAAAAAATATCAAAAGAAATAAAATATATAGGGATGAATTTTAAAACACAAAGTTCAAGACTTGCACACTGAAAAGTACAAAGTACAATGGAAAGAACTTAAAGACCTAAATAAATGGAAAGACATCCCTTTTTCATATATCAGAAGACTTCGGATTATTCCAGTCTGAACTGATCCCGAGGACACAGAGATGAAAAGCCCAGAAGCCAACAAGAAAGCTTGGGCATCCATCTAGGTTTCACTGTCTTACTAATCAAAATTCATGTTTGATCATAAAATAAATAGCCTTACGGACATACAGCTCACACTTCCCAATCATTTTTGTAAAAAATTTTTAGAACTTCAATTTATTTCTTATCAAAAAAGGAAATGAGGTGAATTCCACAGAATTAATTTCTGGTGAACTTACGCTGATTCTTAATGATGACTACTGTTCAGACTTTTATGCCCTTGATTAAATTTTCTTTCTATTACCATATGGAAATAGTTGAAAAAGACCAAGAAATTCTAATATACACAGGTTATTAATCTCATAGCATAGCATGCATTACTGGTTAAGCCATGTCACTAATACATCTATGAATTGTCAAATCATATTAAAATACCCTGCACTCCAACTCCAAAGACTGTAGAAGGGTTCCATTGTGTTTTACAAACCAGGGGAAATGTCAAATCATTTAATAACACAATTATTAAAACCAAAACAGAAATGCAAGCTAAAGAAAACTGGTGTTCACATTTTATATTCCCTAGCCTGACTTGGCAATCAACAATTAGCAGAAAACCAAAAACAAGAGAAAAGAACTAAATCCAACTGGCTCGCATTTATTACACAAGTCACTGAACAGGAAGGCTCTGCCACGCAAACGGGTCTGTCACTCAGACTGGTCAGCGCTCCCGGAGTCAATGCCTTTCCAAGAGATGCCGTAAACTCCCAATATGCACAAAGGCCCCATCCATAAAACAGAAAATGGTTAAGTGTTTCGGTGAGTTTTGGTGATAAATGCCAGAATATGCGCACCAATTCTGATACCCTGACACTACTGGTAAAAATTGTTTCATATAAAAAGTCCCAAATTTAACAACAGAGCTCTCAGGAAGTACTCCTCTCACTTAACAAGCCTTGGCAGCATTTCAAATTGAATATTCTATTGTGCAAGAAGCTAATTAAGATTAAATCCAAAGAATGATGGGGACATTTTACTGTACTTTTGGTAATTATGGAGACCTTCTATATTCAAGGATTCTACTTCATAATTTTGAAAGGTGTCACCACTAACCCAATAAATTGCACAACACACACAGTTTGTTTGGAGTTTAAGTATTTTGGAACTAAAGTGATCATTTTCTTTCACCAATAAGCATTCATATTACATTTCCTCCTTAGCACCATCATTTTCATTATTTCGGTCCCATTGCATCAGACATTCTCTATGTAAACACGTTAGCATTCCATAACCATGTTTCTGACATGCAATCAAACAGTAACTGCTTTTTCTGCCAACATCTACACACACCACTGAAGTTTATTCTGTTTAGAATATTTTTATTAACCACTCAAATACGATAACTTTCTGCACCTTGTTCCATAGGCTTTTTCCTTTTTCTAGTCTAAAGATAAACTACAAAGCAACCAAAACTAGGCACCTGTGTAACTTCCCTGAGGTTGACTTATTAACCCCCTGCTGGGGGCCTAAGCATTTGTACCCAAGTTCAAAATCACAAAATTAGCCTCTGAGGCTGGGCCAGCATTCTTATACACCTCTCCTTGCTACAGAACATTCACCTTCTCAGTGCTCAGCGATAAACACCAAACTCTACGTAACACTTTCTGGGCTCCCTGCATGCTCACACTGGTCTAAAAATTAGGTAAAAGCTGGGAATTGTGGAATTTAAATATGACTTTTCTTCTTAGGAGATTAAGTGTAAAAGATTTTTATATTTAAACCCAGACATTTGATATCTCAGAAATTACACTTCAGATGCAAAATAATCTAAAAGGAACACAAATATTGCACAAGGCAAAGATTCCATATTCTCTTTCTGATACAAAAATACAGGCCTGAATTAAAAGCTACACTTCTTAATACCAGAAAATGGGAATACACAGAGATGTTCAAAACACTTTATGAATGGTATCCTAGACAGCTGAAATCCTCATTAAATACATTATGACAGATGAAAAAAAATAATATTTTACAGCACGTAAATAACATAAGGTACAAGTATATGTAGTAAAGAAAGTCCTGAATAACTGATGGGGCGGGGGGGGGGGGAGGCAAGTTATAGAAAGGCTTATACACAATGATCACATTTCGATTAAGATTTTACCAAGATACACATTTATAAACTTCAAATCCTAGATCTGTACCTTAACTAATGTGAGAGGCAGTGAAGACAGTAATTGAGTTGAAAGAAAGTAACTTGTTTCTACTTTATATTACTCAATTTTCGCTATTCCTATTATTATAAGAATACTACTTTCATAATAGCATTTTAAAATACCAAGCATTAACCTCAAAATGCATACTAACGTAAATCCCCTCAATTTAATAAACTAATTTGCCATTTAATATTTGGAACCATCACTCATAGTCTTGTAATTCATAAAACTAACACATTTGTTCATTATTTATGTGAAATGCTACTTAAAATTGCTGTCTAGATTAGAAACAACAGAAACTTTAATTTGTTTTGTTATACATATTATGTAGTGCCTTTCAAAGCAACCAATTTGTATTGAACAAATTTTAGAATTAAGGAAAAGTTGTAAAATTGTATAGTTTCAATATACCCCTCCACCCAGCTTTCCCAAATGTTGTCATCTTACATAACCACAACACAATTATTAAAACCAGGACATTAACATTGGCAAGACATTACTGAACTGAAAGACAGAGCTTGTTTGAATTTTACCAGGATTTCTCTTAATGTCCTTTTCCAATTCCAGGATCCCTTATTGCATTTAGTTATTTCTTTTCCTGGTCTTTCCTAATATTGATGAGAGTCCTTCCTGATCAGTTACTGTACAATGTCCCTCAGTTTGGCATGTCTGATGTCATCTCCCAAGTGGAATGAGGATATGCATGTTTGGTAAGAACACTGTAAAAGCAATACAGTGTCCTTTGCCTCATTACTGTTTTAAATTGTAAAAATGCCCTTCATTAACATTGAGTTATCAGATATTGGCATTTTAAAGAACCATTTGTAATTTTTTAAGAGAAGAAACTGTTTTTAGTCAATCATGATTAAGACTTGAAAAAAAAAAAAGATCGGGTTTCAAACACAAGGTTATGTCTTACACCGTGGGTTCTATCAAGTGTGTCAAGAACAAAATGGAATGTGGACTATACTTCATCTTGATTCTACACTTATAGAAGGTAGGAGTGAAAAAAAATTCAGCTCTCTGAAAGCTTTGTTCTCCAGTTACACCTCTGCAAAAAAATAATGGCACTTTTAAATATAATAATAGAAGGACCTTGACACAGTCTATAACGTGTGCATATGTGTGTGTCTGAGCCACAAATCCAAACAGACAGCTCTCCATTTAAAATGTCTGAATTCCTAGCTCTCTCAGTCCCAAAATACAAATACGGAGCAAACGGCTCTTTCAAGCCACCAGATACCTTCATTCTGAAACATTTCCCAGTTCCCCTTACATAAAAAGAAGGGAGTTTACTGATTCATCAAGCAGCCTATGAAATTAACATTAAAAACATTATGATTCCCTAAAAAAGGATCGTCTCTCTGTCAAAGCTTTTTGCCTCACAGATGGAATTCAAATGCTTCTGAAGCTACCCCAGGCACTCCCAAAGCCCTTCTGGAATGGCTCCCTGAGTTGTAGCAATAGGAAATACTTCTCTAAGTGTCAGTGCTGAACCAGAATGCAGCATCACGAAGGCTCCAGGCTTTATTAACACTTGCTATTCTAAGCAGGTCTGCTCTTTGACATAAGATTTCAACACAATGAATAGGGAAGGAGAAAATAAAAAGAGGAATCAAATACCAGAGAAACAGACTTCATCAGATCTGTATCCACTCTGAATCTCCCTTCTTTAGAGAAGGGCCCGTGGCAGCGAGAGAGGAGGAGGGAGAATTTCCAAAGGTAACGATTTCCTGCCCTTGCTTACCCTTACCAGTCAGGAGTCCCGGGATATGTGGGCTTAGCGTGTTTACTCCTGTCCTGATCTGCTCTGTGTTTCAGCTCTACACAAGCTAAGTCTTGGATGCCAGGCTTATTTTACACTTAAATAACGCAAATGTGACGAGGCCTTAAAACCAGCTGTGGGCCTCACCTGCAGCTCTCTTATCAGGCCAAGAGCAGAAATTCTGAACCTCAGCACTAAGGACATCTGGGACTAAACAACCCTTTGTTAGAGGGGAATTCCTGTGTGTTGTAGGGTGTTTAGCAGCATCCCTGGCCTCTGACCACTACATGCCAGTAGCACACTTCCTCAGCCTCAAGCCATAACAATCAAAACTGTCTTCAGATACTGCCACGGACCTCGAGGGAGTAGCCCTCCTGGCTATAAACCCACCACTGTCCTAGACCAAGTTCTACGAATTTAAAGTGGTGTGTGAGGAAAAAGCGAAAAGCAGAATGGGGAAAAGTGTTGTGGGCATTTAAGGAAAAGGGGGAGGTATTTACCTCTGGGACTCAAAAGGCGTGCCCCCATTCCAGAAGTGCCCACAAATTTGACATTACCTTGCTGCCTTCAAGTGCCCAATCCACCAGCGACACCAAAGCTCTATTTGCATAAGTTAGATGAAACTCCGGAGAGAAACACATTTGCTCAAACTTAAAATTTATGACAGACCTCAACCTGGACAGACACGGGGAGAGCCTGGGGGCCGAGCTCCACGGGGGCCGAGCTCCGCGGGGGCCTCATCGGTTAGCGTACTCTGTGCCAACACAGCAGCACGTGCACAGGTCACGTCGGAGCTGTGAGCAGGAGCCTCACCCAAGCACAGACCTCCACATGGTTTGTCACGGCGGCGTGTACAAGACTGCCGTCCTTTCTGTTTCCTCCGCATTAATCTTTTCTGGTGAAGGAACACCTAGTAGACTTTTACCGTGGACAAGATACCCACAAACTTGAGAACATGAACTATCTGGAGTTGGCTGAGGGAATCCAGCAAAGGTTGCCAGGCTCATCCCCCCTCCCCCATGCCAAAGACTGGCCAGGAGAGAAAACAGGGCAGCAGCCTTTCGTTCTGCTGCCCAGGGAGAGCCTGAACTGCGGGGACAAGCGGAGTATATAGGAAACCGCACAGGCTCGGTGCTTAGGGCTCTGGGCCCCTGCGGTTGAGAGGCTGAATCACAGCATCTACGGCTGTGGTCCTGTAATTGCATTTTGGAGTTCCTTTTCACACAGCAAACTGTAACAAAAAAAGAACTAATATTTATTCTGTGTCAAATATTGTCTGGTACTTGAATCAATAAAAATAATCCCATTCCCCACCTACCACTCTGTGGACATTGTTTGACAGGCAACAGGGAAGGAGACTGTCTCTTCGTATCCCCCACATTCCAGACAGAAACCCAGAAAGGCCAGCTGAATGCCCTGGTCACTCAGTTACTTATCTTCACCACTTTCTGAATTGTCACTCAGTTTTTCTCTCATTAGAGAGCTAATGCGGGGTAGGGGGTTCTTCAGAAGAAGTAGAACGTGGGACGGGAAAAACTACCTTCCCCCTCCCGTAACAAAATAGCCACATTCATACAGAAAACTTCATGTGCCACACATTATCAATTTATTTTCCTCAAAGAAGCAATATTTTATAACATAAAAGTAAATGCCATATGCAAGCCATAATGCATCCACCAGTATTTGTTTTCTACCAGTTACCCAAAATTAAAAAATGTTTCAAATGCCCAGAAACAATAAATTGACAGTCACATAGCCACTACTATTTAACAAGATTTAATGTTTTGCTATATTTGCTTGAGACGTTTTAATATTAAAGATATAGAATGTTACAGGTAACACTAAAATTTTATCCACCTTGATTTGTTGGACCCATTTATTCATTTTAGCAGCTACAAGGTCCCCCAAGGGATGAATATACCATGTATATTAACCTACTGCCTCATGAAAGTCATTCAGATTGTAGCCAGTTTCTCCATCACAAACTGTTATGACCATTCTTGTACATGTCACCTAGGCTATAAGTATCAAGAGTTCCTCTAACCTACGAATGGAATTACCTGATCATAAAGCACTGAAATGTTAAGCTTTACTGAATTACTAAACAGCTCACCCCAATGGTTATATCAATTTACCCCCACTCAATGGCTCTGCTAAAAGAAAAAAGGGTCATATTTTGCAACTCAATTATTTCATTTTTTTGACTCTTCATCATTTCGGTGATGGATCGATCTGATTCCAAACCAAATCCTCAGATTTTCTAAGATGGATCTCAAATGAGAAATACAATTTCAAGGAAAATATATTCTTTTTCAAATGTAGTGATTTTACCAGGCTGGTGCTTCTGCTTAACTTCAGGGTTTTTCTGGGAATGCATGAACTGGACATGCAAAAGTCTCATATACGACCAGCCCAGAGACTGCCTGCCTTTGAGAAATGCACATATAACTCACTGAGGCAGGCAGCTTGAAAAACTCCAGAGGAAGAATGACTGTGACCCTTTCTATATACATGATGATGCACTTCACAGATGATCAGGAAGAAGAAAAGTGCACACTTAGGCCCAGGCCAGGGATGGCAAGCTCTGCCAGCATCACCAAGCCATCCTCAGAACAAAGTGTGATTCATTTTGTAGATGGGAAAACTGTGGCTCCGAGAGAATAAGTAACTTGCCCGAGATCACAAAGCCAGTGAGCCCCAGAGCCAAACACTAGAAAAGCAACTCATTCTGCCTCCAGAACCAGCACTCTCATAAGGCGTTTCAAACACCACCTACGGCCCTTTACTACAAGTACACATTATTCTCCACAGGAAATATATTTATTTGGCCTGATCTTCTCCATAACAAGACATTTTAAAAAATGTGTTTGCCTGAGGTTTCCACAGTAAATGCTGTACATGAGAAAAGCTCTGTTATCCTAGAATCAGCTAGCTCCTTCCACGAAGTAAGGGGGTATTTTCAGCAGCTACTAAAATGCTGGGTGGGAAGACTCAGGTTTAAAATACAGATCTGTGATTCCTTAATGCCTATGGCCTTTCAAGTTTAGCATCCTTGCTGAGACAGACTGAAAGAGAGAGAGAGAGAGAGAGAGAGAGAGAAAGAGAGAGGTAGAGAGAGAGAGAAAGAGAGGTAGCGCGGTAGGGGGCATTTATCCCCTTCAAAAAGGAAAGCGAGCAAGCACTGTTGCTTGGGAGTCACATTTCCAAAAGGCCCTGGTGATTTCCGTAACTGCTGCCCGAAGCTACCACCCTCAGAATCAATGGGAAGTGGTACCCAAGATGAATTCAAAAATACAAGGCTAGAGCGGAACAGTCTTTCTCCTGTGTTCCTGTCCAAACTTGTCCCTTTTAAGGTAACTAACTTAGAACGTAACAGAACAGTCAGGTGGTGGCAGAAGAGATAACATAAATATAATTTGACATATCAACAGACCTTTCTTTTTTTTTCATAGAAGTTACTACAGATTCTGTCAAACAGTAACATCCCATGATCCAACTAGGCCCAGAGAATGAAATCTTTCTATTAGAATCAAATTCCTAGTGGACAGTCAGCATTTCTATGCTTTTTGTCAGTAAAAGGGAACGAGGGGACAGTGCAGTGCTGAGGGGACCTTCAAGATACACTGATTTCTCCTTCATTCGGGGAAAAAAGAAAACTGGAACAGAGAGACTGACAATCTAAAAAACTATTCTCACTTTTCCTAAATGCCCTGATTTGAATTTTCATCTATACCTCTATTCTGTGGCTGATTTCTAGACAGTGATTGAAAAAAAAAGATTCATAGTTACAGTCATTAATTGAGTTTCAGTAAATGACATAATTTATTTCACAAACAGAATCCGAACCCAACCCACTTACTATGATGATTGTCTCTATTGCAGCCAACATTTCAATAGAACTTTATGGTTTATGCAGCACTTTTAGGGATTTTTCTATAATCATATGATGCTCAAAACTGGAAGGTAAGAATCATTTTTTCCACTTTACAATAGAAAAGTTAGCATCAGCAAAGTGTATTGTGCATAAAACTATTTTTATATATCCCCAACAAAAGGCAAGAAAACAATGATATTTATACAATAGCATATATACACTTTCATCTAAAATGATGGGAACAATCATGCTGGGCATTTTTACTTCACAATTCCTTGCTTGGATGATTTTAAATCATAGTATTATATTTAACTAAGACAATATGCATCATCGTTGCTTACTCCCTCATTTAAAAAGATACTTGAAATATTTCCTGAATTACACATTTAAGCAGTTTTCTCTTAAATCCCTAAAGCACACATATCTGGAATAAATCTAACTCTTCCACAATAGCTCCTAAATACCCCTAAAATACAAATATTCCAATCTCTACTAGAAATAATACTAACGTGTATATTAAAGAGAAATAAAAATGTGTATGTCCACAAAAATAACATTTACATTTAAGTTCACAGCAACTTTATTTACAACCCAAAATGCCCATCAACAGGAGGGGAGATAAGTAATTTGAGGCACCAACATACAATGAAATAGGGCACAGCAAAAAGAGGACAAACTGTTGTTATGGATGCAAATACATAGACAAATTTCGCAGGCATGCTGAGAGAAAAGTCCAGGCACCATAAAGTACTTATCATATGAGTCCATTTATAGGAAGATTGAGAACAGACCAAATTTGTCGGTGGTCACAGAAATTAAAAGAGTGGCTACCTCCAGGAGAGGACAGTGGGTAGGTAAGGCGGATGTGCAACGGACCTCTGTGAGGTGCCGGAGACACTCTCTTAGTCCACCTGGGTGGTGGTCACGTGGGTTTCAGCGCATGCTCACTGAACTGGCCAGGAGAGCGCACTTTATGCGCACCTAGGCACGCTTCCATAAAAACGAAACAGTACTCATTTGCATAAGTATTCACAAAGTGGCATATTATTATCGCATTACCTAACTGCTCCCTCAGACAGGGTGACGAGTGAAGACAGGGCTCAGTGAAGGGATACACTTGGAAAAGTTAGAAAGAGCTGTTAACATTCAAAACATCTCTTTGATCAAGAAATACCTCAATCTACACAAAAACTAATAAATAGGTACATCTGTGTTTTTACTCAGTAACATATCTAAGTGATATTCGTTCTGCTACCTGGCTTTTCGATAATTAAAAGTCAAAAGAAAAGGTAGAATAAAAGTTTTGTTTAATCGTCACTGATCTATTAAAAACCCAGATTACTGTCTGTGTAATATTGCTCATTAACTTAACAAAGCCTTTCCTATACTGTTATTTACTTCTTACAATAACCCTAGAAATATATTATTAACTGCATTTTCCTAGGAGAAAAGAGTTAAGGTTCAAATAAGTTAATGAGCAGTACAATAGGTCTCTTACAAGGTGCACAGAGACTTTAGAATTGAACTACCGGGTTCAAACCTTACTCCAGGCACTTATAAGCCACCTACTCTTGGATAAGTTACTTCTCCAAGCCAGAGGTAAGCAAACTACAGGCCGTTACCCAAGGAGAGCCTCCGTCATTCATTACGGGCTGTCTCACGGCTACTTTTCCGCTATAGCAGCAGAAGTGACGACTACCTGCAACCCAAACGAGGGCACCGCAAAGGCTAGAATATTCACCATCTGGCCCTTCCCAGGAAAGGTTTAGCAATCCCTGCGCCAAGCCTCACAGGCACATCTGAGCAGTTGAAGAAGGTGCTTAAGCAGCAGGTCTGTGCCTGGGGAAGCTCACTCTGCACCAGCGACAGCAAGAAGGGGCAGAGGAGCAGGAAGGTGGGGCTTCTGGTGGCAGGAGGGGCAGTGAGGAAGGAGAGGCTCACAGGCAGATTTAAGGGACATAGTCCAGAACAGGCCCCTGGGCCGCGGAGCACACCACAGGCAACTTTGGGACGGTCCCAAAGAAGCGCAGTAAAGAATCTGTTGCTATAATCTGAAAAGCGTGCAGTCACCTGGCTAGAAAGCAAATACCCATTCTGGGTTTTGACATGATTTTTAGTTGTGCAGTCAAAATACGACCATGATTTAATTTGCCACAAAGATCTGCTCTCAGAATGACCTCAAGATATTGTCTTTGTTCTGTGCTTCTCACAAAAAAGGACCCAGGGATTTCTGCAAGGGCACCCTAAGTGAAAATAGAAAAATAAATTCTGAATTCTATACTTACACTTTAAAGAAGTGGGGAGCACTATGCAGGGAGATTTGGGTGTGCTCGTCACATGACCCAGAACATCACACATGGACAGAATCATCGATATGAAGCCATGGAGAATGGACCGATTACAGATCTCTCAGAGCAAAAGTAAAATTAGCATCGAGAAATGCCATAGTTACTAGCAAGTGAAATTTCATCTGCCTCACAGTCTGTGGAGCAAGGAGGGGAGCCAGAGAGAAGACTAGATTTTTTTTTTTTTTAACCAAAAAAGCTCCTAGAGGTGACCAACCCAAAAGCCAGAAATCCCATATTCTACTGAAATCTTAAAAAACAAACACACACACATACGCACGTTTCTGAGCAAGTCATCAAATAGGACCTTGTTAGAAATGTGCATGTTGACTTAAATATGAAGCCATTTCAGGTACATAGACCCATGCCCAAAGGAATTCAAAATAATAAGAGATCTAGAGATCCTAGCCCTACAAACTTCAAAAACTGTAAGAAACTGTATTTGACCTTGACCCCGGGTTGTTTGTCTTACTTGTGCATACTTAAACAAAAAGAACTTCACTTTACAAACAATTTTCTGTTACAAATTAACCTCAGGGTAATTTTATAAGCCAAATGTGTTCCCTTTGACCACCAAAACCTTCAAAATCAAAGTCACAGGAGAAAAATTTCACAGAAGGAGGAAAGAGCCGGGAGGGGGAGCGAGAGTACTGCAAATAAAGGGCCCAGGTGGGATGTCCCAGAATGCCCTGGGTCAGCAGAGAGGCCAGGGTGATGGGGCAAGATGGGCAGGAAGTAAAGTCAATGAGATAAACAGGGACAAGGTTCTAGAAGGCCTTTCTTCTAGGACTCGGAGATTCTGAAACAGATTTTATGAGAGGCATAGAATCACAAGAGAATTGTGAACAGGGAGGTGACATGAAAGATGCCTCATCCTCTTGATCTTGGGGCTCTTCCACTGCATGATTAGATAGAATACAATCCACTACACAGAGGTTTTATGAGAGTGACATAAAATAACTAACATTTGAAATGCCCAGTCTAGAGCCAGGCACAAAGCCAGGTGTCAAGACATGTCTCCTCTCTTCTTTGCATTACTGGCTAAGGGAGAATTCCAGGGCCAGGGGAAAGAGACCTACGTAAACGGGAGACCTTAAGCACAGGTCTTGCCTATTAAACCCCATCTAAGAGACAGCCACCGAGGAAAGAAACCACACCAGCTTCTGGTGCTCTAGGTTGCCTGGAGAGCCAGCCTGGTCCCAAGGGATCAGACTCCCTGTGGGAGCAAGACCACAGCCTCAGCCTTGACAAACAATCTCTAGGCCCCAGGCAAGAACTCCAGGCTGGGCTTCCTGCATCTGATAAAGGGTCAGAAGTATTCGTTTGTCCCCACCAGCTCAATTTCCAGTTTCCTAAGTGATGGCTTAAGTCCTCTAGCTCTGTAACTCCATCCCCAACCTAGCATAGGATGGATACTCACAGGGATCCCTAAGGAAAGAAGGGGGAGAGCTGAGAGATGGACAGAGGGGCAGAGAAGAGAGAGTGTGCGGAGGCCAGTCTGTTAGTCAGACCTGCCCCAAGGCCCCTCCTGCCACTTAGCAAAATGTGTGACCTTGAGCACTTGGTTTTACTTCTCTGGGCCTCAATTCCCCTCATTTCAATATGGAAAAAAAAAGTTATGAAAGGATCAAATGAATAATGGATGGAAAGAGCTTAGTGTATGGCTCAAAAAAGCATTTAATTATTAAAGTTATTAAACAAAAAGGAGAGAAGGGGATAGAGTCCCAGACGTCTGGTTCTGGAAATGTCACCAATATCAGCCCCGCCATTATATGCACAGCCTCTTAACTTGCCAGTCACCCAGCGAGGAACCCCTTCTCTCAGCTTTTGCTTCCATCCATAACTGTTTAACCATTCTCCCTTCAGGCAACCAAGTCAGCTCCGTGGGGGCTGCTGGCATGTCTCCACACCCAGTCACTCCTTGGCCACGGAGCAGGGCTGCAGGGTGTGGGAGGCAGGAGGTAAGATGGATGCCAGCCACCCCACAGTGCACCATCAAAGCCTGCTGCTGCTGAATCATAGCGACAAGAGAATTTCGGGAGCCATAAGGCCGTCTAGGACTGCTCCCCAGTCAACAAGAATCCTGGCCTCTCCTGTCAAACCTTTCCCTGAACCTGGGCCCCATCACTCCCATGTCTCTCTTGCAGACAAACACAGTCTCCGCTGGGATAAAAGAACAACGAGTTCAAGAAGCAGAAAACTCTGTATAACTGTAACTTTTACAGAAAGGAGCTGTGTCTCTCCCCAACCTCCCAGGTAGGCGTTCTAAAATGGGGACATCTTTTCCCTGCCGATCTTCGGCCACAGCCACGGCCCACGCCCATCTGGGCAGTGGTCGCGGAAGCTTTCCAGTTCCTGACCAGTGTCACCGTCCACTCCTTCGCTGTGGGCAAAATGAAGACCTTTCCTCCACGTTGTGTCAAGGCCAGGAGGGAAAAGCACGGGTATTTAATAGGTAAAATAGAAAACAAAATGGTATCCAGTGAAAGCAATCGGAGACAGCGTCCCTAAACAGTGGACAGATCAAAGCCAGCCTCTTCCTGGGTGCAGGGCGAATGACATTTAGATGAATTATCCACACCACATATAAGCAGGCACAGAGGAGTCTCCTGGCTCCTTTATAAAACTGTCGCAAAGGACCTTCCCAGTATCCTCATGTTGGCCGTCCAACGAAGTTAAAGGTCACACCCGCCACCAAACCAGAGCCCCCGTGACTGGCAGAGGAATCCTGTAGCAGCACTGACTCACCTCTGCCGACTTGTTATGGCAACAGACTAGAGGACGATAATTAGATGCTGGGGCCTTTGAAAAACTGCTGAACCTGGGCCTTTCACAGAAGAGCACAGAGGAAGCAGAGCAAGTGGCAGAACACCGCTGGTCTCCTGTGGATGCCCCGGCTACAAGAACATCAGAGGAAATACATTTTATCCTGGGACAGGGGCTCGGGAACCTGGCTCTACTGGCGGGGAAGAAGAACTGAGGCAGTGAGAAGGTCAATGGGCGCTGCCGTGCTCTCGCAGTGGAGGCAGTTCGCTGCCGCCTGCCCCGTGAGCATACGGGATACGCAGGTTCAAAGTAGGATGACTTCATTATGATCGGGTATGAGACCACCCACATTAAAACAGCAACACCACCCCCAGCTACTCTACCCCTGAGAGTAATAGTACAGACAGTACAAACCTGGGTACCAGGTCGAGATTATCTGGGCTAAAGTCTTAGCTTCACTACGTACTAGACATGTGTTTTGGACTGAGGTCTCCAGCACTCAGGTTTCTCCACAAGAAAATGGAAAAAACAAAAGCACTTTCCTCATGGGACTTTTCAGAGAATTAAATCAGGTGACTGAACAATGTAGCTCTCTAACTGAGAGATGCTCTTTTTAGTACTGTTACTATTACTGCTGTGGTGGTTGACTAGACAGAGTTGAGGCTAGACACTGAATGACAGCATCCTAATTTACACTGTCCTGACCCCGCAAATACACTGGCCATCTACACGAAGCCAACTCCCCAGTTTGCCTCTACGCAAAAGCACTATCATCCTCACTGATCGGCACAAGTGGCCCCAGTCCCTGAACACCCAGACATCGCCAAATGCTTGAGCACACAGACCCAGAGGGAGCAAAGCAGGAAACAGTCTCAGAGCAAGTGAACAAGGGAATGAGTGAATGTGCCCACAGAACAGAGGCATGCTGACACAGATGGGCCCTCTAAGACACCTAAATCTCACCACAGAGCTTCCGCAGAACCATTTAAATAGCCGTGTAGAAAGGAACGCTGTGAAACGATCCAGAAAGAATGAGAAGACAGACACCCCGCGTTACAAGGAGACGGACCCCGCGGACTCCCCGCCTTCTTCTCAGTGAACTTCAAAACCGCGGTCCCTTCTCAACTGCCAGAGCACAGATGTTGAGGTGAAAACCTTAAAACGCCCGGGTTATTGAACGCTCTGGGTGGCTGGTGAACCAGATTTAAAGACGGCATGGCAGCCAGAGGATTATAGCTACAAGGTGAAAAATTAAGAGCTGAAACAAATTCAGTTCACCATGCACAGCTGAACTTGAGAGTTCATTAGAGAAAGATCAAGTGACAAGTAAATGACTATGGTTTCCTAATTCCCCTGGGATTTGCCTTAGTTCTCCCAGAAACCTTGAGGTGCTCGGCTCAGCTGCTGTGCGCACGACTGGGCAGTATTAGAAGGTGCGGAACCTCCACACCCAGGAACCAGGGGTCAGGGGAAGCACTTTCCACTTACCAATTTGTCAGACAGAGAGGGACATCTTTAGAGATTACTGACACAAGACCAAGTCCCTATGTTGCTGTGATAATAAAATATCTTTGTCTTCTGGGGTACTGAATAAAAGCTGGGTGAATAAATAACGGGGTGAAATGATAAAACCGGTCTTAATTAATTAGGAAGAAGGTTAAATTCTACCACCCCTGTTAACATGTACTGAACATTACCAATGACAGGTGCTAAAGAATATTACAGGAATTGTTTGAATTTGTTCTCTCAATAATTCCCATGTGGTAGATAATTTTACTATCCCTAATTTACAAAGAGAAGAGCTGGGGATTCAAAGAAACTACATGACTTGCCTAAAGTTCGTAACTTAGGAGAAGGTTAGCCTAAGATTTGCACCAAGAATTCTGCCATTTCAACTGCTACTTCCTTAACCAGCATGAACCTAACCCAGAGCAACTTGTTCAGAGTTGGCACTGAGAAGTGAATTCTGCTGAACACATAAAATAAGCAAGCTCTGAGGTTCATTTCAGGTAATTCTCCTAACCTGCTTAACTGCTTCCTTTCTAGTAAAAGTGAAGAAAAAAAAAAAAAGTCGAACTGCATATTCACTACCCATGCAAAGCTGGGCTTTCCTTTAACCAGTTTAAACAACATGTTCAGAATTTTATGACCACCTAGGAAAATAACTGCGCTCATCCAAGGCGTGGAAAGAGCAGGAGGGATCCGAGTCCTGTCTTAGGAACCCAGGGTCATGTCACCCAAGGAAACACAGGGCACGCTGGGCCCCACAGTTAAAAGCTGGGATGAAGTGCCTTGCGCAGAAAATGCAGAGCAGGTGGAGAGAATGCGGAGGCACCCTCCACGCTTCCCAAATTCCTGCCCTGTGCCAGGCCCTTGCCACTTCAGAGGAACACCCTGAAGAGCCCAAGAAGAGCAGAAGTCAAGTCTGTGTCACCGGGACCTGCAGCTAAACGCACACTCTTGATTTGCTCCCAAGGTTTAACCAATAAATTCCCATTACATTTTTTCCTATATATGATCAAGAAAATGTTCCAACATGCAACCAAGCCGAAATAATTTTACAGTCAACACCTCCATGCTCACCACCTAAATGCTACCCACATCACCGTGGCAGGCGCACAGGCGAGGCGGGTGAAACTGATCCTCACTAAAACAGAAGGACGACGAAAGGTGACTCCACAGCACCAGTCCATCGTCAACCTGTTCCTCGCAAAAGTGTGAAGTCCTCACCTGTGCCAGCCCTGAGCACTGGCAACCCAAGGAGGTCGGCTCCTTTCAGCAGACAGGCAGTTGCCGAGTCTGTCCAGCAAACGCCAGGCCTCCACACCATCTCATCGACCTCCTTTCAGAGAGAGGCACCAGGTCTTATATTTTATACCCATGGATTTACAGACTGCTAAAACTGGAGGGGAGTTTGGCGGTCATCCACTGAAATCTAATCCTTTATTTTACATTTGAGGCAAGTGAGACCCCAAGAGGTTAAATGTCATGCCCAGGGTCACATGTGAGGAGGGAACTTAGAACTTTCCAATAAACCACCTTCGGTCTTCCCAGAAATACTGTTTGGGCCGATCACAGACAGAAACTAAGAACAGGAGGGGAATCTCTTGAAACAGATATTTACAAGCGGGCCTAGAAAACAAAGTCCAGATAAATAAAAAGTAACTGTATCCTGCCATTCTTTAAGTCTGGGAAACACCCACATTACCCTTTAATATTAATCTCATTCCCTGGCCAAAATTCTAGGGAGACCATTATTCTGGGTAACAATATCAAAAAGTTTCAATACATGATGCTACGGCTTCAACGTATAAGAATTTCTATCCCTTTAGCCTCTGCTATATCATGTCATAATTCAATCCCTGTAAGATTTTTTCAGTCTAATTTCACAACTCATAATGCACATCCAAAACAGCAGTGCACCCCTACTGCGCACGGAAAATTTAAATAGCGCTGGAAAACCCACAGGTATCCACACACACCGACAGTCCCCCTGCAGCCATGACTACGCAGGAGTGCCCCAGTGCCCCGGAGGGGCCGCACGCTGACCGAGTTCGCCAACAATGTCCTTCCTGTCCCCATCCCTCACTAACGCCACTCCAGGCCTCACGACAAGGCTTGTGAAAACCACTGTGACTGCCCCGGTTTCCCCTGGAGCTGAAAATTACTTTGCTGATCGGACAGAATAATACTTTCCACATAAACAACAATAATGACAAGCCTCTTTGGTGGCCCCTGTGTCATTTTCTTTCATGTGGAGCATTTCTCCAAAGCTTTGAAGGCAAAGGACAGGACTCCACTAACAGCCAAGACAGTAAAAGGAAGGCAGCGTTCTTCTGTCCTCCTGGACCTCCACCTGCAATGACATCTTTGATCTAAGTATTCCTGGGATTTTGTTTTCAGTCGCCAGTTTGACAAAAGCTTCAAGGAGCAATGTCTCTGCCAATTTTTTTTTTTAAGAGAGAGACATTGATTTGTTGTTCTACTTATTCATTCATTCCTTGGCTGTTTCTTGTATGTGCCTTGATCAGGGATCAAACCTGCAACCTTGGCGAATCAGGATGATGCTCTAACCAAATGAGCTACCCAACCAGGGCCCTTTTCTATTTCTTGGCCTAAAAAATAAGCACTCAGTTGGAAACTCTGGAAAACAACAACTGTAGCAAACACTCTGCCTTCAACACCTCATGTCACTGAAAATACCGTAACAAAAGCTTGTTTCCTTTCTATAAGATTACCTTAGCATGATCATGCATATTTTTTTAAACTGGCAATTAAACACACACACACACACTCATACACACACACACTCATACACTCGACAATTTGGATGAGTCACCAGAAAATCAGACTGAATGAAAAAATCCAATTCCAAAAGGTTACTTAGTGTATGATTCTATTCATATAACATTTTTAAATGACATTTAAAAATAAATAACATTTTTATTCATATAAAATTTTAGAAATGCAATAAAGATTAGTGGTTGTCTGCAACAGGGATTAAGGATAGGAGTCAGAAAATGGGAGGGAGGTATATGCAATTTTTACAATTCCTTGTGTTGTTGGAACTGTTCGGGCTCTTGACTGGTGGTAAAGATGGGTGTTAGAACTGGAGAGAATTTAATATATCACATGTGTGCATGTGGGAACACACACAACTGTAAGAAAATTGGGGAAATGTGAATCTGGTTAAATGGGTGGACTTTATCAATGTCAATATACTGTTTGTATACTATTACACTAGACTTCTGCAAAATGTTACCACTGAAGGAGTTCTCAAGCTAAGTAGGAAAAGTGTACAACTACAGGTAAAGCATCTATTATCTCAAAAGTTTTAATTTAAAAAAATGAACTACATTTCAATGCATCGTGGAAAAAAGCCATTTCCCCCCCTTGATGGCACGGAAGAAATCATCTAAGAATCTGTGATAACTGAAAGGACAAACCCAATTGTCAACAAGATGAAATAACAGTGATCGGGGGACATTAAAATTTAGGGTAAGGATTTCCTTCCCAGTCTAGTACTCTTATGTAAAACTGTCTCAATTTCACACCCTCCCTTGAGGCAGAGCCTTTCATTCTGAAATGTACACAGAATGTTTCCTTCTCTGTATTTCAACATCTTAGGTAACATGGGGGAAAAAAAAATCACACAACATTTTATGCATTCAGGTACAAATTGGAATCCCTCAGTGTTTTCCCAGAGTTTACCACATTTTAAAAGGAAATGGTAATTAACAAATAATGTGACCTATTGATCAAAATTGAGGATACAAGACAAGAGCAGTTACGAGGTTCAGGTCATAGTTCTACAACTATTGAATATGCTTCTCATTTACGAGCTTTTCCATTCTTAAATTTTCGTGAGTATTTAAAAAAAGAAACAATCAAGAATCTCAACTAGTTCAATAGCTGACAAGCCAAACACATCAGGGCCTAGCAGCCGTACCTCTGGGCTGCCTGCCAAGGCCTCGAACGAGAAACTATGCTTGTGTCCAGTGTACAGGGGCTCCCTTAGGATTTTGTTTGAACAAACTTTTCCGTAAAGGAAAGAGGTAAAGAGGAATGGGAGTGTGGGAATAGGTAAGATTTTATTTGATAACTCTTGATTTTTCCATAATGTGACATTTTATGATTTTAGGTAAAGGATAATTTAAAATCAGACCTGAGGTTGAATCTCAGCTCTGTGATGTAGTCACGATGTAACATGAGCTATGTAATTAATAATCATCCCTGGAATTCAGTTTCCTCATTCGTACAACTTCATATGGATTATTACAATGAGAAAATCTCCTTAAAGTCTTAAACAATACCTGGCACACAGTAGGTATGTAATAAATCATCGAAAATATAAATAACTTTAAAATTCTAGTAATAAAGAACCCAAGTATCTTTAAATATTTTTAAATATTACCATTTGAATGTATTTAAAATAAAATTATTTTTAACAGATTACTTTTTTTCTTAAGATTTCATTTATTTATTCCTTGAGAGAGGAGAAGGGAGAGAGAAAGAGAGGGAGAGAAACATCAATAGCTGCTCTTGCACGCCCCCAACCAGGGACCTGGCCTGCAACCCAGGCACGAGCCCCGACTGGGAATCCAAGCGGTGACCTGGCACCTTGCGGAACAATGCCCAACCAACAGGGCTATACCAGTCAGGGAGGCTGACATTCTTTTTATCTGCACCAGATTAGCTGCTATTCCACTTAAAGTTTTTTTAAAAGAACCTCTAAAAAAGTTGTAGAGATACAATTGTAAAAGTATAAACCTTCATTCAAGAAATGTTTGACCCCATCTTCTAATTTTTTCATTCCAACCTGCATATGCAAATCATTGGGTGAGATGTTTACTACATCAGAAAAAGCAAATGGCAGTGTTTATTTTAAAATTTATTAGTGGACAATATATTAAAAGGAGTTTGTACTGAACCAGTCTGTCATGCTAGATATAAATAAACATTGTGGTTATAATCTTTAAAATTCAATTTATAGTCTTCTGCAATGGCACATGAAGGCATCATAATTAAAAGTGTAGAATATTTACTTTTCCCAGTAAAGTAGGAACTGGCCTACCATAATTTCAGCTCTCCTCAACTGGCATCTTATGACCTGTTTTCAACAGAAGCCATATATAATAATAGTGGGCTTCTTAACCAAAGCACTAATAGAGTAAAAATTCATTTAACTCTTAAAAAAAGAAGTGGAATACCTAATATCCTAGGAAAAGGTGAAAAAAACAAAAAAAGTCTTCTGTATTGCCTTGAGAAAATAATCAACACATTAAAGTGACTTGGTTTACTCCCATGAGGATATAATCTTTTTATTATAAACACTGCATTGATTATAGGTTTGTTTTTTTTACACTAAGTGGCAAATCTGTACTCCTTTTTTTAAGAATAAAATTGCCTGTAGAAGCACTGTTAAAGGAGAATATCCTTTTAAAAGAAATAAAAGCTATTGGTAATATTGTTAATAAAAATAGACTGAAATACATTCGCTCATAAAACCACCTCCCCCTTCCACTTTCTGAGGTAGCTGCTGATAGCGGTGTGCCATCTATTGATGCAAAATGAGCTTCTATGTTTCTGGGTTTCCTACTCAGTCCTGTGGGGAAGCAAAGCATCCTACTGTCTTTCTGAAGATAATGAGTGTTTATTTTCCTTCCTGTTTTCTTGGCACTTCTAAAACCTGAAATACAAATGGACCACAGAGAAAATGACCTTTTAAAAATGTATTACAACCCATTTAAAGCATGCACCCATTTAACTAACTCAGTGGAGATTTTGCCCCTGAGGTATTTGGCAATGTCTGGAGAAATTCACAGCAGTCAGACCTGAGGTATGTGTGATAATGGCTGCTTGTGAGTAAAGCCAGGGATGCTGCTAAAGCTCCTACAATGCACAGGACAGGACAGCCCCCCACAACAAGGAATCACTCAGACCCAACGTCCACAGTGCTCAGGCTGAGACAGCTGGGTTTAGCTAAAACCAGTATCATTTCTTCTAATGGAAAAAAGAAAGCCATATTTGATTGTAGAAAAAAATAAAGCCAATTTCAGAAAGCCAACATTCAATAGCAATATACTAAATAAAAGTGTATAAAATGTTAGGAACTACATCAGTCTTCCCAAGGCTGGTATGAAGACAGCAGTGGACCACCAATTAGAAACTTGTGATTCACCACTTAAAGAAAAATTAAAGCAAGGTCAGCTAAATAGTCTCACAGCTTTACAACACATAAGGGTTCAATCTGAATTTGAGACTGCTCCCCAGGCCAACTCTCAGAGCCTCTGAAGTAGAATTCTCTAGCCATACTCAAGAATCGTTGCTGTCAGTATGGTGTGATGGGGCACCTGTATTACCACGTGTTTGTCTCCCCTACCCCATTTATAGCAGACATCATTCATCCAAGTCACACCCTTCCTCACGTGGAGTTCCAGTCCATGGAGCTGGCACAGGAGATGGTATCTATCTGGCCCTTCGTGATGGTATATGATTCCAGGAGGGGTGGCTTCAAGTCTAGCCTTAGCCACTGGAAGGCTGTATAGATTTATGGAAGTCACTTAACCTCTCTGAGCCTATTTCCTTCTGTTATATAATACACACTAGGAGATCTTAAAAAGTCTTTTAATTCTAACTCCAAACAAGATGTTTGTTGCACTATGAGATTTCTGGAGCAAGGAGGTAATTTGTACTTCCACTACAAAACTGCAAAATGATGAATGTATGAAGCTATGTGAAGGGAGTGAAGAAGGAAGATTAGACACGCACAGGAACACGATAGTAAGGTGGAAACTGACCAGAAAATAGAAATGGCTGAACAAAAAAGGGGAAGGGGGAGTTATCTTTAAAAATGAAGGAACAGCATGCAATAACAAAGAAAATGCACTGGAATTAGATTTGTGAGATCTCAATATAAGTACCAGCACCCTAGAGCAGTACTGAGTCCGTGGTTTCACATAAATGAGTTAACCTCTCTCTGAGGTCCTAACATACCTGCCTGACCCTCCTCATAGGACTTTCTCTAGATTAATTACTAACTCTTCATGGGGCCCCCGAGAACAGCATGACTGAGTAATTTACAAGCTACCTACACTACAAAATGTCACAGAGCTGCAACATGAATGAGTTATACCCGTGGTAACAATCTACAGTGCTGTTCACAGAGTATATGAACAGAAGCTAGTTGCATAGGGATGTGAACACCGCAATAAGAGAATGAACCAAATGAAGCGATAAGAGAATGAACCAAAGATACGTGAACAGATATGTGTACATGCAATGGGAAAAAAGTGTGGAAGAACACCCCAAAATATGCAGCACCGAGCCAGGGTGGTAAAGCAAGAGAGGCACAAAGAAGAAACTGTGGGTCAGACTATGGGCTTTGTTTCAGCATAACTTGCCCTTTTGGCTTCTTCTTATTCTACAGCTTAGAAGGCAAATCTTATCATTTTAAAATGCGTTCAAATATGCTTGGTCTTAGAAAGCAGATTAGAGGCCGCCAGGGAGCGGAGGGAGTCGGCAACAGAGAGCGACTGTTCCCGAGTCCGAAGGCTGTATGTGGGGCAATGAGAAAGCTCTGCCTGTCGGTAGAGGTGCTGGTTGCATCGTACTGTGGAATGTTCTAAATGCCACTGAGCTGTACAACTTAGAATGGTTAAAATTTATGATTTTTTACAATTTTAAAAATTCTCGGCCTAAATGTTCTGTATAACTAGAAGACATTGAGCCACTATCACTAGCGCCCCACTAGTAGACAGCAGAGCAATTCAGGATACTGGTGGCAGAAAAGAGAAGGAACGCTGAGGGCTCTTCTAAGGGCAGGAAGAGGTGGAAACCGAGGTGCACCCAGTGAGACACAGCGACATTGGCTTCTCCCCAACTCAAGGGAACCCCAACCACAGGTTTCACGCTGACCTGATATCCAGCAGCTGTCTTGCCCCAAGCGTCCTTGGCTTTATGTCTGTCAGCCCCCAAGGTCCCCAGAACCCCCAGTAAGACACTGCTCAAACATCCTGAAACTTTCAACCCCAGCAAGCTTCCTATCATGATGCCTGAAGCACTGTTCAAACCGAGAACATGGGAAATAAAAGTAAGAAATTACAATAATTACATATGTGTTTTATTTTAAAAAGTCTACCATATGATATTATTTTACAGCCCTATATAAAACATTACAGGACTATAAGTGTACTTGATATAAACTTTTTAGAGCTATTTCAAGTCTTTCTTCAAACTGAGTTTTGAAGTTTTACGTGGAAGACCAAAATATAGAAAAGTAAAACTGGTAAGCCTCTAAGGAACCACAGAATTCTAGAACACACTTTGAAAACCAACAGACCTGGGCAAGAATCCTGCTGTTTCAGAAGGGCGTGACAGCCTCTCAGTGGGCACCCTGACAGCGAAGAGCACATTAATTACATAAGACTGGAGGTATAAATTGCCATGAGTTGATCTCAAAACCCATGGTTCTCAGGGAATCACTTGGGGAAAATGCCAAGAGGAGAAAAAGAAAGGGGGCGCTGAATATGAGAGCCCAATTGCCCAGCTGTGAACTCTTTATGTTCTCCTGACGCTCCCTTCTCCTCCAGGTGCTCATGGGCTGAGTCAGCAGCTACAAGGACAGGGGGTTGAGTAATAAGTTTAGGCCCCTAAAAACGGATCTAGGCACAGAACAGGCAAACATGAGAACTGTACAGTCACTATGCTCCCTCCAGTGCAACTCAAATAAGAAAAAAATAAATCACAGCAATCTCCAAAGACTTCATATCTCTCCAAACCAGTATCTCCCTAGCTTCCCTAAAAAAATAAATAAATAAAAAAGCAAACATTTAACTCACACGCCCCCAAAAACTGAAACAGATGGAATTTTGTATCTTAACTGCAAAAGTGTAACACGTAGACAGAGCTACAGCTTTCTTGATAAACCAGAAATATAAAACAGCCCTCTCTATAGTACTGTCCACATTCTCTTCCCCTATACACCCCCATCATAGATTGTCAGGGTTTGTGGTTCTCCAGGGAGCGGTACCCGACACCTGGTGTAAACCCCAGTTTAGTGTTGCCCACTCAGATAGCTTAGCTTCTAATATAGGAAAAGACCTGTCTGTCTTATCAATGTCCATCCACTAGAACAACTCTTCATAAGCCTGCCAACTGCATTAGTATAGTCTTCCTAATGGGCCAAGTTCGAAAAGAGGAAAAGGTGTGCGTGCACGTGTGTGTATAAACTAGGCACAGGCCTTAGGAGAAAAAAATCGTATCAGTGTTTTAAAAGGGAGTATAGGGTTGCGGAAGGGGAAAAATGAATTAAGAGAGGGGACAGAGAAATGTCTGTTATACTTTCCCTCATTAACTTATCACAACATATAAACTGACATTAGGTGAAATCAGACCTACGTTATAGAAGAAAAAAACAAAATGAAACAAACCCACTTCAAAGTGGCTTAAAGATGACAAAACTAAGGGGCAAAAGGGATTATTGGCTCACCTAACTGAAATGACCAGGGTATACCGTGTGTATATGTACACAGTACTTCTAAATACTCTCTCAAAGTCTCTCATCACAACGCACTCCCTCTCTTCTTGCCAACTCACTTCTGCTTCCCAGGGCTGGCCTCACTCTCAAGCAGGCCTTCCTCTCCAGATGAGCCACTTTGCTCATCCGGAGCTCCGAGCATGTGGTCCAGAAATCACAGAAACTGCAGCACAGAAAGGGCTTCTGGCCGTGGCAGTTTGATGTGAAGCATAGAACTGAGACTCCACTCAAAGCGGTAAGACCCTGAATGCCCCGGCCCGGGTCACATACCCACTCACTCCTAGGGTCCAGAAAGAAAAAGAAGGTTCACCCAGGACGCATGAACTTGGAGTTTTAAAAGGAAGGGGGGCATAGTTATTTCTCCAAAGCCTTTTTATGTCAGAGCTGTCCTGGTACCCCTACATTAGTTACCAAGTGCCATGTAACATGATCCCCCAAAACTTAGTAGCTTAAAACAGCAATAAACTTTTATTACCTGTCACAGTCTCCCTGAGGTCAGTATTTAGCAATGGCTTAGCTGGCTGGTTCTGGCTCAGGGTTTCTAATGAAGCTGCAACCAAGGTATCGGCTGGGCCCACGGCCTGGAGGATCCCTTTCCAAAGTGGCTCCCTCACGTGGCTGCTAAAACGGTGCTGGTTGCTGGGAAGGGCCTCGCTTATTCCCTAGTGTCCCCTGACACGGTGGCCAGCTTGTTCCAAAGCAAACAATGAGACAAAAGCAGAAGCCCCATGTTTTATGGCTTGGTCTTAGAAGGGATAACACAGTGAACAAAACACACAAAACATCCTGTCCCTGTAAGCTTACATTCTACTTAGAAAAACAGTGAGTAAGATGACAGAATAAAATAATTTAAATAGTGGTGAGTTCAAAGAAGAAAAAGCTAACGCAGAAGGAAATCGAAATTTTAAATAAGGTGCATACCGACCAACCCTGAAATGGTCCCCAATGATCCTTACTTTCCAGTAGTCACACACTTTTCTAGTATTTCCCCACGATGAATCACGGCTGGTCTGTGTGATAAGTAGAATATGGCAGAAGTGATAACGTGTGACTTCTAACAGGATAAACTGTTTCATCCCCTCACCTCTCTGGGACTCAGCTGCCAGTGCTCATAAGAAGCAACACACTTTCACCAAGGAACTCCTCTCAATTAGAACATCGCTGAAGCGAGAGAGGACAACATCTGACTAGGTTTTTAAAAAGCTGCTCAGGTAACTAAGTCAGAATTGTGCAAGTGGCTGCATCTAAACGCAGACCTGCATCTGAATGTCAGATTCCGTTTTCAAATTCTTTTCCCAGGTACTGAACCCATCTTATAATCCACTGAACAAATGCTTTCTTGAACTATAATCCACCAGGGCACATTCTCACAAAAGGTCAACATAATCCTCATTATGACTTTAGAGCTGACCAATAAAAAGAAAAGCCGGACCTCTTGGAAAAGCACAGTTGACTCTTTTTCAAAGGTTTTGTTTAGGGAAGGGTGGAGGCAGAGAGAGAAAACAGTACCTAGTACTGTCTATAAAACATTTTAGAAAATATAGCCCAACTGTGTCCATTCTGTATTTGTTATCAGTTATTACATAACAAATTACCTCAAAGTTTTGTTACTTCAAACCACTAACATTTACTATATCGGTTTCTGAGGATTAGCCCATCTAGATAGCTACAATCAGAAAACATTAGTGAATGATGTGGTTCCAATTTAAGGTCATCATTTCTCAACTGCACCTTCCAATTTTTTACTTTCAAAACGACACTACCAAAGGCCGAAGAGAAAAGAACAAACTGATTGCGCTAGCCAAACCAGAGCCCCGATCAGAATAGTTTTCTATCATAGTAAGTAACCACGAATCCATCAAGAATAGTCTTATAATTCCAGGCCTCCTGATGTCAAGTCTCGGGTATTTCACAATTCAAATGTGTTTTACGTACGCTTCACCACCTTAGTCTAAGTTTTTGAAAGCAGATATATGAATAATACTTAATTCAAACAACTAGTTCCCCGCCATGTGAGTAAACATGCATTAGATGTGAAAACCAAATTTTGAAAATGACAGGTATCGATAAAAGCAGCTGTGCGATCCTTTCGCAGGTTTACTCAGGGGCAGCAGGTACCGTGTCGTCCGGCCACGCCGCAGCTGTATGCCTCCTCCCGCTCAGAGCAGTTGGGCCTCCTTTTGCGTTCCTAGGTTTTCCTGATTAGATCTTTTCTTAATGAACTATTCAAGCAAGGTATTCACTTTCCCTCCGACTAGGCCCATCGTATAACCAAGACACTTTTAAACTCCAGCAGTGATAATAGCTTCGGAGCAGACCCATCCCTGAATCTAACTCACTCTGAGCTGGGTTTTTCAGCTTTCCCGGAGATTTCAACCAGCTCCCCCGACTTCCTGCACCCACGTCCCCATCTGCTGAAGTTCGCTTAGCCCGAGTAGCCGTCTGCTGCCTGCAATGCTGACTGGTAGGGTGTTAAGTGCATTTGCTCTTATAGGTGGACTCAGCGGTAGCACCTGCCAGGCCGCACTCACCCAACATCCAGAGCGCTCTGCTACCGGTGAGCAGGCAGGAAGGGAACAGTCCTTGTTCACCAGCTGAGAGAAGCCCGCCTAACAGGTCTCTGAGATCCTTGGTGCTGTAAGCTCCAAGCTACCTTCTGGTAGCAGGCCCCCACGTCAGCTTCCTTTTATCAGATCTATCGTGGGGAAGCAAAACTGAGATCTACTGTTACTTCTATCCTGTTTCATACAGGACATGTTTTGCTTTGCTAAAGCGGTCCCTAAAACATTTGCCTAGAGTTGGCGCTCTCATTTTAGCAGTGTCTATTACAATTTTAACTACAAGGAAACATGAAGACAGATGTTCAGTCACATATCAACCTTAATGTCAAGAAGATATAAACAATCGAAACATGTAATGATGGAGATGCAAATAAGCGAACATGGAATAGCCACACAAGAAAGTATGACACAGAAACTTAAAACATGAATCAAAAATATAGTAACTAACGTGGACAACATACGCAAGGCAAAAATCGAGCAAACGTCACTTGGGATAAATGTAATATTTTTACACACATATGCATTTTATACCTACTACAATTAAAAATAAAAGAATAATGATGCTGCATGTTTCCCAAGTGGACGTGAAGATATTCTGTATGCACGCTAAAGGCAAACCGATAGTATTATATTCACGAAAACCAGTGACAGCTTTTTTTTGAGAGGAAGAAGGAAAAGGATCTGGAATTAGAGAACAAATTGGGAATGAGGTTTGCAGAAAACATTTCTTTTTTTTTTTTAACCAGGAGACTATAACCGTGTATTTATTGCACACAATAATTAAAAATTAGCCCTAAAAATACTGTAGCCTGAATATTTTTAATTGAGCTTAAGTCAAGTAAGCTATTGGAACGTTTCATAAAGGGGAATAAAATATAAAAGAAGTATGAGAGTACAGGCACAAAGACTGGGTGAACTAAGCACCCCAGACCTTAGGTATTTCTGGGATTTGTTCCATAAATATTTTGGCTACTGTACTATAACAAGGAAAAAATTAAATGCCCAAGTGCAACCACTTTCTGATTACCGCGCAGACTTCCCTCAGACATGATCACGCCCTATTAACTTTATCACATTCTCTCCAATAACAGTTAGCCGTACCTGGGTTTCAGGCAGTCACAGTAAACTACATTCTCATCACCAAAGGTGCTGCACCTTGCTTTATTTCAAATCCATTTTCTAGGGAAAGTTCTCAAATAGTTTAAATCATATGGTGCTCTTTTCCCTTAACTGCACATTATCTTTTCACTAAATTTCTAGTTTATAAAATAAAGCTCTGTAAAATTATTCATGAACTTCCTGCGTGGCAGCTTCCAAAAATTTATTCAGGTAAGAAATGCGCGTATCAAGCCATGCACCATTGTGCTGATTTGAAAGCACTAATTGGGGCAGTGGTTTTGTGGAGAATGTTATCTACTCCCATCCTGTACACATTTAGGAGAAACTGTGGTTTCCTGTTCCAGGGTGTTGTCCAAGAACAGAAGTCTGCAAAAATAAACCTTGGCGTTTTGTTTCAAGAGGAACACTTGGAATGTCTCCCACTGAGAAAGGAAATGGGCTTGTCCAGGCTGCAAAAGGTCCCTGTGGGCTCCCAAGACTGCAAGAACAAACGCAACTTTGGTTGTAACAATGTTTAATGAAATCACTCTTTCCCAAGGGAGGGAGAGGTGCTATACTGTGATGTCAGAGAAGTTTAACGCACTTCTCCAGTCAGTGGATCAGTTCCTCACGTTCCTCATCTTGGTTACAAAATGGGATTTATACCTGCCTCTTTATAAGATTTATTGTAAGGAGAAAAATGAATGCGCTGTGCTTAGCAGAATGCCTTTTGCATAGTAGGTAACAATAATGGTTTTATATAAAACACACACACAGATAGAAATATTTTTTCATTAACAGAGTACCAGATTGAGTATAAAATAACTCAAGACACAGTATACTACTAAGCCATTTAGGCAAGAGCAGATCTTTATGCTCCATATTCATTATAGCAATGGTTTCAGCGTAATGTAACGCCTAATGAATAAGAAGTCTGAAATAATTCCAATATGAAATGGTGAAATGATTTTTCAAGATCATATCAGTTGCTTTAAAAGACAGATTAGAGATATTAACGATACTCTGCAGTATAACTCCACTTTTAAAAGAACATCCTTAACTTGAAAAGGAAATAAATGAAAATATTCCTTCAGTATTTTTCCTTTCATTCTGACTCACTGAAGGCCAAGTTTGCCAACAGAGGCATTTCAGGACTGAGAGGAGTGGGGGGAGTGGCTCAGAGGTCAAGTTCACATGGCTCTCTCTTGACCTAGGACGGTAAGAGCCCACCTAGGGCACAGACTGCAGAAAGGATGGTGATTTGCCCCCATCACCAGTCACGTCCACTGTCAGCAAATTCAAACCCGCATGCAGGAGGAGGGGCAGTCCCCACAGAGAGGGGTTCATCTCTCCACCTGGCCTGCAAGGCGATTCACTGCCAGCCCCATCCAGAGCCGCCCCAGGACAGGCTCTCCGGCATCTGCTCTCCAGCCAAAAGAAAGGGTACAAAGAGTTTGGTGCTATGCCCTCGGCCATGGCTGGGAACTAGAAAAGGCCCCGAGAGCCCTGCACATACGGAAAACATTGAAAAAGTAGAGCAGTGAACTCTCATTTGCCTGTCTATTTATAGCTCACGGAGTGGGGCAAGGAGTAAATGCAAACACTTTAATAGGGTCTGAAGAAAACAAGGAAAAAAGCAGAGCTGGATACAAAGGAAAGCTCTATATATAGAATGTAATTATGGAGAGAGTTGAACTGTGGAAACAGAATCAGCAATCAGCCTGCACAAGACAAGGCTCTTGGCCGCTTTCTCCATGTGCTCCAGGACATGAAGTCCCCGTGAACATCTGGCTGTCTGGCCAGCCCAGTTGTAAGGCAGACCTTCCCCTCTCCCCTTTCCTTTAAATCATTTATGTGTCTTTGCCCTGGATTTCGGGACGAAGAACATATTTCATATAATTCATTCGACTTTTCATACTGCTTTTAGCGTAAGCTGTCGAAGCTGTGAGCAGCCTGGAATCCCCCCAAAAGTACTGTCCACTGGAACTTTCTGCAGCAAGAGCAATGTCTGATATATGCACCATCCACTGCAGTCTCCACTAGTCACGTGCTACTATTTGGCACTCTAAAACATGGCTAGTAGTATGGCAGGCACACCTTGGTGCATCCACTGTGCTGCGGCTGCAAAACAAAAGTACCACAAAGTAGGTGACTTAAACTAAAATTTATTATCTCACAATTCTGGGGGCTAACAGTCCCAGATCAAGGTATGGACAAGACTGGTTCTTCTGAGAACCGTGGGGAAAACCTGTTCCATGCCTCTTCCCTGGTTTCAGGTACTCTGCGGGCAATCTTTGGCACTCCTTGGCTTGCAGAAGCATCACGCCAATTTCCTTCATGCTCCAGTGTGCTTCCTGTGTGTGTGTCTGTGTCCAAATTTCCCCCTTTTATATGGACACTAGTCAAACTGGATTAGGGGTTCATCCTACTCCAATATGATCTCAACTAATTCCATCTGCAGTGATGCTATTTCAAGTAAGATTACATTCGGAACTACTGTGGGTTAGCACTTCGACGTGTGAATTTTAGGGGAATGCAATTTAAAACAAAAGGCTGAGGAACTTATTTTTACTTCATTCTAATTAACTTGAATTTAAATGGCCACATGCGGCTAGCAGCCTCTCTACTGGACAACACAGCCACCAAAATATTTCCCCTGTGGCACTGTACTATTCGCCAAGGGCTTAGTGTGGTCCAGGCACTGTGTGAGGTTCTGCGGATGGAAGGTACTGTTACTGTCAGCTACCCAAGGATGAGGCCTAAATTCACAGGGAGTAAGTACTTGTATTTTGATCAAGGTCAGAGAGCCTCTAAGTCAGGACATGAAACAGGGCGTGGAAATTTTTTATTCCAAAGCCTATCCATCAGCTGTTTCCTTTACAATTTAACTTCTGAATCTGTCCTGAGATATGTAACAGTCTCTTGGATGACTACATTCCTAGCTGCCTCGTATGGGAAGACAACTCAACACTTAGATATCAACTGCAATTATAGGGATTAATTACTTGCTATTGTACTATGCTGGCTCTTAATAATGTAACAATTATTATCTTAAAGAGTACATGTATAAATAATATAACAATTCAAATTTTTACAGCATTTATCAGATGTCAGACACTGAAGTGAGTACTTTACACAGATATTCTTCAATCCTGACACTAATTACATTTATTAACCCTATTTAATAGATGAGCAAACTGAGGCTTTAAAAGGTTAAGTGATTTGCTTCAGAAAAGAGAACAAATGGATGGACCCCAACTCGGGTCTGCATGGATTCCGAAACTCTCTCCCGACCCACTCTGCCATATGAGCTCGTACAACATATTAACACATATGCTTTTGCACCAGTTTAAAAATGGCAAATACATTATGACATGAAGACTTTCACAGCCTCCATGCCACATTAACACAAAAAACACAAACACTTTCTTTTCTAATCTTGCACAACATTCACCCTTACACCAAATGTGACGCTGAGTGTGTTTCTTGTAGATATTTCTGGTGAGAACAGTTCAGCTCAGGTAATGAGTTTACATGGGAGTTTAAGGATAAAGTATGTGATTGTAAAAAACAACATCATGGCTTTTCAAGGGGAAAATTGAAATGTTATTTCAAGTCCCCAGATAATAAGATCAATGGACAACTTCCCAATAGAGGCATTTGCCTTTGACTGACTAAAGCAACAGTCTCTGCAATTTGCCTCAAGAGGCCACCCCACAGTTTAATCATCCTCACTGTTAGGATTTTTTGTCCTCATCTATAGTGTAAAAGTCTTTGTGTTAAATTTAAACATGGTAACCACAAGCTACTCTCCCAAACAACTGCCCTCCCTTGATGCCCGGCACCCACTAAAATCCCTTGATCTCTGCGTGTTTGTTCACGAAGCCCCTTCCTACACGGTGCCTTTCAAATCACTAATAACTCAAAAACACAAAAGAAAAACGTGAAAAAATCCCCATCTACAGCATGCTTAAAACAGGCTTCTAGGGAAAGTGTGAAAGACCTAAACAAACAAACAAACAGATGAATGGACCAATTTTCCCTTTATTCATACACAATCAAATGAGAAGTAGATATTGGACACTTACTAAGTGACTAATCCCTGCAGTAAGATTAGAAATGGAGCAACAACTTAGTCAGATGTAGCCTTATCTAGTATATAGAGACTTAAAAATCTTTCAGTGTTGTAATATTTAATGTCATTATCCCCAAACTATCAGACCACTTAATATGTTTTTGAGTTACACAATGATTCAGTTCCAGGAAGTACGGTTATCAGATTTCACAAATAAAATTCAAATGACCAGTTAAACTTGAACTTCAGATAAACAATTTTTTAGTAGAGTGTGTCTCATATATAATCTGGCAAGCACAGCACACAGCCTGGTCAATGAGATTAAGCTGCCGAACAAATATGAAATGTAGATTTTTGTACCAGAGCTCTAAGAGTCAATACCTTCCGACAAAATACCACATAACAATCCTCATATTAAAAAGTGTGGAAACAAAGAGAATCTGGGTCACCGTGTAATTCCAGGACAGCTGTGAATGGCACCCCTAAGTGAACCAAAAATGGGAGGTTTAACTAAAGTTTTGCTTATGAGATTGTGGTTTCTGGATTTATTTAATAAATACAGTTACAGGAAAAAATGCATTGTTGAATGGGGCAAGAGATTTTTAAAAAGACTGTTTTTGAGTGTGCTATTATACCTGATACCACATTTAATCCAAAAAAAGCCAAGGTTTTAGCAAACTGGCCCTCCAAGTATCTATCAATTCCGTGTGCATCCATTGCTCAGCAGCAGGAAGGTTTCTTGTATGTAGAGGGAATGCCAGGCACCTGAAAGGTGGTGGGTGTGCTGTGACATGCACATACACACACAGACACAAACACATTCTCTAACCAGCCTGGTGAGCAGCACTCCTTGACTCAAGCCTTCAATCTTGACCCTAGTCAGCACCAGAAATGTCCCCACAGGAAAATGGTCCTGACCTGCCTTCATTAAGTGTCACTGTATTCCGCAGGCACTATTCCATGGGCACACCTTAAGGCGACGGGATTTACATTTGGTATGTGCAGGGTGCCGACTTCAATGCTGCAGCAAAGACTTACACTGCTACAATGCAACTTGTTTCTTCTTTTTTCCTGATGACACGAACATAGTGAATTTCCCAAAGTCCTTCCTTCCAGGGTGGGAGTGCACAAAAGAAATCCTGTGTATCATTGGACGGTGGCAGAAGTGATGAGTACCAATTCTAGGCCCAAGCCAAGCTAGATGAGGATGCAGAGGTGTAAGACAGAAGGGGCCTGGTTGGGTGAGTGACAACCTGGACCTGCATGACTAACTCTGCATGAGTTAAAAGGGAACGGTTTTACCACGTCAAACCAACGAGATTTAAGAACCTGTGCCAGTCACCATTGTTATTAATATGTGCCCAAGCCACAGCAATGCAAATGGCAATCCCAACAGCATTTAATGAAATAAAATTTAATGAAATCTCTGTGTCACTCCAGCATGATTTATAACACTTTCCTACTTTAGAGAAAAATCTTTTATCTCAGTTTCATGTTGACTCATTCTGCAAAGTAAAGACAGTTTTGCCAAATGTCAATTTAAACTTTCATAAGCTACGTTACCACCATATGTGGAAGTGGTTACGTTAAGTTTACGAAGTTCATCTGGAACTAGAATCACCAGAAAGAAATTTGAAAGAAGAAAAATAAATACTAAGTATTTGCCTTGCAAGAAAAAGCACACCCTCAGCGGTGGTACTGTCAAAACAATAGAAAGAGAAAAGTAAACTACACACACAGGGCCTAGACTCAGACCCATGCACGAATGGAAACTGAGAGAAATATAAATGACTATAAGATAGCGACTGCCTTCAGAGATTCTTTTCAGATAATGCACAGCAGGAAAAATTAATTGAAATGTTTTACTGAAGAGGCTAAAATGCTCATTAAGCATGTATGTAATAGATTTTAATAACTTTGGTAGTTTCCAAATTCTTCAGTCATTCCCAAATCCAAGAGGTATATATCCCTGGGGCAATTTTCCTCTCTTTTTTATTACCAGGACAAAAATATTAATTTTAGCCTCAGGATTCCATTGACTAGAAGAGTTTTCTTTAGAACTCTGAAATCTTAGCTCAAACCCTCCACTACCAGAGCTAACATGAAATACATTACTAGTTGAGGCCAACACCTGATACCCAAAGTACTCTGGAAGAAAATCTCTTGAAAATTGAATGTCTGTTAAAAAAAAAAAGTTCTCCGAGTTATCAATTTCTTTCACTTAAAATGCTGTAAAAATGAGACAAAGTAAAATAACATTGTAGTTTATGTCCCTGTCATGGATAGCTTAGAAAATTCATATCTATAACTACTAAAAAAAAAAAATTTCCAAACCCTACTTTCACATATAACTTCAAAGAAGAAGACAGGAGATCTAAGTACTCCTCATTTTCATGTTCGGTCACTTTAATTAAGGTACAACTTACATAAAATAAAATCCACTCATTTTAAGTGTACAATTTATTTAATAAAATATAAGCAACACACAATCAAGTTATAGAATATTTACATAATCATAATCCCATGTTCCTTCAAGCCCCTTTTAGTCAATTTTCTCCATAATACCTGTGGACTACCCATCTGATTTTCATCATTATAGTTCTATTTTTCCCAGAATTTTGTAAAAATATAATCATTCATTACATCATCTTTTATGTATGGCTTCTTTCACTCAACATCATGTTTTTGAGATTCATCCAAGTTGTTTCATGTATTTGTAGTATGTCTCTCTCTACTGCTCACTTGAATCTTGCTGCATGTATGTTTCACCAGTTGATGGACACTTGAGTTACTTCCAGTTTTTGCCAATTATGAGCACTCAAATGGTTTGTGGACTTCATTGTTGTGATTACTGCAGCTTTACAGTAAGTCTTTAAATCGGGTCATTTCAATCCTCTAACTCTTCTTTTTCAAATCTGTTTGGATATCCTAGGTTCTGTATGCGTCCAAAACACTTTAGAACCAGGTTGCTAATTTCCATTAAAAAGGTATAATTGTATTTTGATTGGGTTTGCCTAAAATCTATATACCAACTTCTAACTCTAATTTTAAAAGATTCCAATACGTGGGTTCGCAATCTAACCTGTCTGTCCACTCCGACACTCCACTTAGACAGGGCTCCAAAACCACGAGGCTGCCGTGTAGTAAGAGTAGCCGCGTGCAGCCCAGACGGCTACACACTTCTATTCCAGTTCCCACTGTTGGTCCTAGCCTTCCAGAGGACTCCTGCACCTCCCCAGCTACACAACCGTTGGCAGCCCACAGTCCCTCCTTCGTTCCACAAAAAAGTACTTGACTTATCCCAACTGTGCCTCAAGAAAACTCCACTGGGTTTGGGCTTCCTCTGCCTCCAGCATCTCAGAGTAGCTTCTCAGGGAGATCATGCCTCCTCAGTCAATGTCACACGGAGACAGTGAGGATTACTGTATTCCTACCACGCTGAGCGCCCAATACTACATGGCACATCCACTAATGGTCCTTTGTTTACCAACTTACTTGTACCCAAGTAGCTTTACCATTCCATGGAATTCTCTTTGCTTCTTATTTTTGGTTAATTTCATTGAGTAAATTGCCAGTGGATGGAATCACCTAATTGTCCTCTTTTTTGGTGCCATTTCTTAAGTGTGAAAAGGTTTCTTGGGAACAGGGGGGCTCAGGGGAGCTAAGTTTAATCATATCTCCTTAGACCTGACCCTACAGTCAAAAGGATTCAATGAAAAGGTTTTAAAAGAGTCCATCTTGTACCTCAGGTTAGTTCAATGCCCCATTAGCCCGAGTAATGACTTTATACCTACAAGGGCAAAGTTATTTTCTTTTTCTTTAAAAAAACAAAAAAGAAATCTCACAAAATTTAAATTACTGTAAAAAGGAGCAATAGGCTCTAAATTTCTCCTCACAAGAGCATGTATTAAGTCCTCATTTTTAACTCATGTTTTTTCAATACACATCTGACTTGGAAAATCAAATAAGAGGTTTTCTCAGCTCACTATAGTATGGTTATCTCAAATATATATATATATATATAAAACGCCTCTTGAACATTTTTTGTTATAATTTTTATAACAGTCACAATGTATGAGTTGATTTTTTTTTCTCTTAGTTGTATTTGGTAAAATAATCAATGGAAGTATCAAATGAATTATGGAAAAATCAGAGATAACACCGTGACATTAATTAATCTTATGCATCTGTTTACTTATATAGTATAAACACCTTCCCTCCCCTCCTACAACATGAACTCAAAAAAATAAACATATTCCCAGTCACCCGCACCCAGAACATGCCTGGCCAGAAGTAGGTGCTCAATGATTCTAAGATAAATAAAAGAACATGTGCATATAAATTACAAATGTATATATAAAATATATATGAGCTATACTGTCTAAATTCTAAGACTCCATGAATTCTGAAATACACATCTTAATAGCAGTTTTTCCCGAGAAAAAGAAATAGCACCACATAAAAAACACAACTCTAAAACGCAATATAGGACTACAAAATAACCCAAACGTGTGAGAATGGTAAATTTTACAAGGAAGAAAATGCTGTGTATGTCAGGGTGCAGGGGCGCGCACTGAGAGAGAACCCAGTGGGAGGACAGTACTGGAATAAAATCCACAAAATGTCAGCAATGATAATTTTTATTTCTCACTTTTTTCTTCATTTTACAACATCTATAAATTGAGTACACACTGTCTCTATAATCTTAAACCAACAAAACCATTTTGAAAGGGGTTTTTTTTCCTCAAATAAGAAAGTAATGTTGCTATATAAAGTTGGATTAGAGAAATCTCTACCTTTTCCGTTCAAGCCTCAATTCTGTTGAGCGCGGTTTGAAACACTTCGAGCCAAAGCTTTTGGAGCTGCTCCATCCTAGAAATTCCACTCTGCTGGCAGCTGGAGAATATTTACCATTTAGCTTTAGTTTGTTTTTGCATTTATCTTCCTTGATGATCTAGGGTGTCCAGGCACAGCTGGACGCATTTTTACAGAAAACGGAACAGTATCGGAACATTCTCATGTCCGCTGCTTGCTGTGCATCTGAAATAAATCCCACTTTCTACAGAAGCAAAACTCATCTCTATCCAACAATAAATATTTCTCAGGAGTAATCAACTAGAGCTATGTAATATAGTTAACACATCAAATAAGATTTTCCTGACACCAATAAAAGTAAAAATTTGCTGTGAAACAAAAATCTTTATTTATTTTCTCAGTGATGTTCCTTACCACAAATCAGCTTTTTAAAACCCATAAACAAAAGTTTTTATTATCTTATGGGAGATATGTCTTGTTAGTTTTAGACTTGCTTCCAACATTAAAAATTCTCTGATAATAACACATAAATCAGAAGCCTGCATCCTTCCCTCAATCCTTAGTGAATTCATAAAACACTAGTTTTCCAGACATTTTAATTAATATGTGCTAACTTCACACTACTGTTCACTTAAAGACTAGTCCATTAAGCATGAGAAGCTTAGATTTTAAATAGCTCCTTTTTAAATGTAATCTTTCAAAATTCTGGTAACAAAGACACTAGTAACGTTATCAATTTTACTTCCAGAAACAAAACAAGAACTAATTCCAAATGACAGTTCAAGCAGGAGAAAGCAAATGAAAAAGCTTAGGGAAAAATGGAAGAACAGTCAATTTTGATCAGTCATTAAACAGAGAATATTATGGTATTATCGAAATAAAACTTAGTCAACTATTTTTTTTACGTTCTTCTACATTGGTATTTGGATCAAAAGATCCAGTCAGTCCAAGCAAATGTAAGTCGCTACTTGCTTAAGGAATCCTCTTTACTTAAAAAATTCACAGCCATAAACTGCTTGTAGAGGTTTAAAGGAAAAGGCTCATTTTAATCACCCGGAAGCCAGAATATCATATTGCAGGCACTCTGCTCATTTTAGGCCAGGCTTACAGAGGCAGTCAAACTGACTGAGTGGAAAAGAGAAAACTCAGCCCTGGCCGCTTAGCTCAGTTGGTTAGGGCACAGTCCAGGCACATCAAGGTCACGGATCCGACCCAGGGAGGGCCCACACAAGAATGCATAAACAAGCGGAACAACAAATTCACGTTTCTCTCTTTCTCTCTCTTACTCCCTCTGCAGTCAACTAAAAAAAAAGATAGAAGATTAAAAGTCAAGGTAAAACTTACTAAGAGGTTAAATCTGGCACCTCTTTTGTTATTACACCTAAAACGGGCCTTTCAAAGAAAAATCAGTATATATTCCTGTGTAGTTTTGATGGCCTTTATTTATAGTCAGGACCAACCTCTAGAATTAACGATTTAAAACAAACATAACTCTTCAATTGATCTGAGGTGAGACGCCCAATAGCACAAGCCTCCCCAGCGAACCGCTCCTCAAATACTAAGTTTGAGACAAGTTCGCCGTTTCTCTGGATTCTTGGTCCAGTTCGCTCCTACTCCCCTCACCTGGACTCTCGGGTCAGTCACTTAACCTTAACCCTGACGTTCTGGACATGAATTGTGTCCCCTCAAAATTCGTACGTTGAAACCCTAATTCCCAACGTGATGGTATTTGAAGATATGCCCTTGAAAGAGATAATTAAGGATCAATGAGGTGAAATAGGTGCAACCCTAATCCAACGGGACTGGTGTGTCCCTATAGGAAGAGAAAGACACACAGACGACTGACTACATAGGACAAAGAGAGAAGGAAGCAGTCTGCAAGCCAAGGACAGAGGCCCCAGGAGAACTCAAACAGGCTCACACACTGATTTTGGACTTCCAGCCTCCCAAACTGTAAGAAAAAAAAACAAAACTTGTTTCAGTCATCCAGCCGGCACGATTTTGTTATGGCAGCCCTAGCAGACTAATACAGCTGGCTTCAGTTTCTTCTGCTATTTGATGAACCCTCCAAATTGAACAGGAAAAGCACCTCATAGCTGAATATTAAAAAAGCATGAAGCAAGGTGACTGGAAGACAGAGCACAGTAAATAACTGCTGGCCTTGGTATGACTAAGTACACTAAGTAAAGGAAGCGGAGAGGAAAAGCTAGCAGCTTGTTATGGAACTGGGCCTACCTCCCTTGTGTACAAGCACCAGGCCTCAGACTATTACAATCTCAAATGCATTCACCTCAACCATTTATTTCCAAGGCGGAAGGTGAGGCGTGCCTGTACCAGAGAGGTCAGAGGTTGGTGGGCGAGACAAATAAGAGGTACGTCCCATAACAGAATCATATACCAAGGAGAAAAGTTTAAAAAGAAGACACTGGGGAGGTGAAGACTTCAGCGTTGGTTCCCAGCTACTGCTCTGAGAACAAGGCCTGTAAACACCCAAAGAGCCATTAAATTGCAGTGGGTCCCAGGTACTCATACTTGTAACAAATGCTCGAAATAATCCTGATGGGAAACCAGGGGTGAAAACCACTAACATAAACTTTAGGCTGCCAACAAGGCCAGACCATGAGGGACTTGCGTGGTGACAAAGATATGACCCAACTGAGGAAGAAAACTGACTCTACCCCATAACACTAGCCTCACCAAGGGCTGACCCGGAGCTGAACAACCTCATCCTCTTTCTTGGAAGACAGCTTTGATAAAGGGTCACCGTAAAAGAGCCACCAAAGGCAACACAGCCTGCCTCTTACCCCATGCAACAGGGAGACCTGGAAACTCCCAAACTCGACAACATAATTCTGAATACAAATGTAAACAATCTTTCAGTGGACCTGATGCTTAAGATGCTAGACCTTAGGTATACTTCTGTATTTAGCTAAATTAAAGATGGAAAGCAGTCAGCCCTGACTTGTGTGGCTCAGTGAGTTCAGGATCATCCCACAAAGCAAAAGGTCGCCGGTTCGATTCCCAATCAGGGCAAATGCCTGGGTTGCTGGCTGGGCCCCTGGTTCAGGGCATGTGAAAGTGAACTGATCGGTGTTTCTCTCGCACATGGATGTTTATCTCTCTCTCTCTCTCTTACTCCCTCCCTTCCCCTCCCTCTAAAAATAAATTTAAAAAATCTTTTTTTAAAAAAGATAAAAAGTAGTCAAAGGGAATGTCAACAAAGCCCAAAATATAAATAATAAGCCTACAAATTAAGGCTTCACTGACTAAGAATAACAATTTAGCTGAAATAAAATCTACTGTCTAAGCCTTGAACCCCGCATCCCTGATACGTCCACTTGTAGAAAACCTTTCAGGATGAGAAACCAAAAAAGTAAGCACTGCACATCTGAACCAGATTTTTAAATAAATTAAAGCCCAAAAGAAAAGAAAGTTTTGTACTGTAAACTGCCCCCCATCAGGGAGATCATTTTTGAGAGAAAAAAATCTTCAGGCCAAAAGAAGAAATCTCTATGAACAAACTTGACAATAAAAATCTTCCAAATGATTCTCAGGTCAATTTTTATCAAAGCTGATACCAACAATTGTAACTGCAGGAAATGGTGTCTGGTGTGGGTGGGTGTGTGTGTGTGTGAAGAAATGACTTGAGGGAGGCAACCTGTCAAAAGAAGGTGCTTTAACAAATAATTTCCTTTCAAGGCAAATATCTTTTTTTGACAAATAAGCTCAAAGAAAGAATGTTAGGAATAAGCTATCTGAAATGTTTATTTGCCCCCCCAAAAAAATACCTCCTGAAGTCCTAAAGCTGACCCTTCACTTCCTTAATCACATTAAGTTACTATGTTGGGGCCAACCGAAGCAGTCATGTAGATTAAGAAATAAAGAAAACCCATAACCTCGTGGATTATAACAGTTAACATTTAGACAAAGATCTCCTTTCATTGATGAGCTCGCATGGAAAACAGTTCAGCACTAAAATCATGAAATACGGAGAAATGCAGAAGGGGCAGGGGATGAAGGACATACGTAGGAACTGGTGCCCGCACTGGGGACAACCCTGAAGGTCTCTCTTTCCGTCCGTTATAGAATAACCACAAACACTGCCCCAGGCATAAAATCTAAATTTCTGAAATTAACTAGATTAAAGCTGTAAAAGCTCTTGTGATTTCTTCTGTGAGTTTCTAAGTAGATTTTCAAAATGAAAAGTGTGCATGCCAAATTTTGATAGATATAGCAAACTGCCCTGAAAAATTGTATTAAAGTACATGGCCTATACAATATTTAGGAACTCGTGCATTTAGAATTCATTTAAAAACTTTCAATCAAGAGACCCCACCTATACCTCAGGCCAATTTAACTCCATCTGTCGAACAAGAAAGAGCAGGAAATTAGAGAATAAAGGTATAGACTCTCTAGTCCCAGGGAATTAGTCTGAGTCTCAGTTTTCTCCACTATAAAATGAAATACCTACTGTTTAAGGGCCCTAAGGGAAACAGGTGAGAGAGTGTGACGTAACGGCCTGAATCCCTTGATGGCAGAACACCACAGTGGCTAACAGTGCCAGCTCCAAATTCAAAAACCCTGGGTTCAAGTCCAGACAATCTCTTACAGTTGAGTGAGCCTGGGCCAAAGGAGTAACCTATCTATACCTCAAGATTTCCATCGGACATGAGACTGAACCAGTACCTAACTCCCAGGGCTGTTATCAGAATGAAATGAGAACGCCTTTTTAAAAAAAGAAAGAGGGAGAGAGATCGGCGTTATTTTCAGCAGCAAATTCAATATTCCAAACCGTATTTCCGAATACAGTAATTTTGAAAGTGGAGCTTCTATCTTCCATGTCAAAGCCAAAATCACAGCTGTGGGGAGAACACGCCCGTTACAGCTGGATGGGAGTGTGAAATCGTTTGCATGGAATCGTGCGTGCAAAGTACCCTCTCCTTCTTGTTCGCCTGAAATACATGATTACACTTATTTTGGCTGATATAATTTCTTGATTGACTCTTTCTGGGGAATTTTATAAGCTACAAATATATAAACCAATGTATAAATGAAATCTTTCATGTGGAAATATTTTTAAAATACTAAATATTTTAAAACCATTCCATCCAAAATAGTTATAACCAATTAAAATGTGAGTTTATCCTCTTTTCTCTTTTAATAAGTAATTTTTTAGTCTCATCTGAGGCAATTAAAAAAAATTACCACTATAAATATGCATGATATTGATGTATATATGGCATGTCTATATGTATAGCTGCTATATGTACAGACACAAACTGTTAGAAACCAACAATTCCTACTAAAATTTTATCTCCTTTTTCAATGGGGAAAATGTCTCAAAAATATATCATCTCCCATAAGAAAGAAGTCAAAAATATCCAAAATTTCTCTGCTTTACTGGCCGTTGGTATTATCCCAACTCAACCCTTCTTGAAATTCCCAAGTAAGAAACACTTATGAAAGCAATTAGATTAACATAGTAAAAAGATAAAAGACGATGGATTGCATGGAAGAAAAAGGAAGAGTCAGAAAAGAAGGATGGATGGTAGCTTCAGTGTAATTTCACTTTCACCTGGGTGAAATATCAAGCAAAGGAAGTGATATAGGGTATAAAAAAAACAGAAAGCAAAAAAACACAGATGTCACCTGAATTAAAAATGGAACAAAAAGTTTGTTCTGTTTTTGACATTCTTATATTGGGCAAAGTTTAGCCAATTGTTCACTTAACTGCTTTATTTTTTAAAAGCCTCTTCCTTCTCTTCGCCATAAATGGATATTGCGTTCGGTCACAAATTTTGTGAAACAGATGTTTACACAGATTATTAATATATTGCAGTGAAAAAGTTTACAACAAAAGCTAGGCAGGCGCATGCTGAGCTATGCCTGAATTTGAGCCCTCCACAAAAATATAACACATAACCACATGGCATTCCCTCAGCTTTAAGCACACAGATCACTAAAGAAACATACCTCACAGCTAAATGCCCATCACTCGCCTAAAGTGTCTCAAAAAGTGGAGAATACCAGGCAGAGCAGGTTAAAGCTTCACGTGGCGAACCGCGGAGTTTGTTACTTAAACCTGGCCATGAGGTCTTAATGAAAGGAAGACACTAAGCAAAACAAAACCCAAATTTCACTTTGGCTCCAGAAATTATGATGTGCTATTAGCTTCTGCTGAGGAGAACTATCCCCAGTTTTAACCAATGCTGTCACAATGGAGAGAAATTGACAACAAACCTGCCAAGGGGCAGTCGACCTACAGAAGGCCCTAAAGTCTCCTTTCCATTAAGAAAATTAATATACATATATGTAATACAAAACATATGTTCACATTTCATATATGTTTGTGTATATACTGAGATATATACAGGAATGTTGTCTTATAGTTGATAATGCTATCATACAACTAAATTAAACATTATCAGCTTCAAAGATGACAGCATCCTTCAGTGCAAGAGAGTAAGACAGCTCACACGGTATAATTCCAAAGCATAGCAAAATTCACAGTGAAGTTTCCAAAAATGTGGCAATTTTGATTTGCTACGCAGGTTTTCAGCACTGGCAATGTTCCTAGGGTTATGCCGGATGACATCACAGCATTTCTCAGAGCCAGCTGTTAAATACATTTTTAAGTGAATAAATTCGACCAGCCTTTGATGTAAATCTAACTTTCAGGAACAACTACTGTGGATAACAAAGGTGCTGTCTTCACATTGCAGGATTAAAATCATCCCATGCAAAGGACGTTGTCTTTTCTGTAAGATATGCACCATCTGGAGGGTGAAGAGCCTCATGGCACTTCCAAACTAAAATGCATGCAACGGTCTTCATCAGCTGCAGGCTAAACCAACAGAGTCAAACAGGTCACGAGCAAGACAACTTTTTATTCCAGGCTCAGGACCATGATCAACCAGCAAATTAAAATTACTAAACAATTTTCTGCACTGCAGGCCTCTTACTTGAAGGGTGACAGAAATGTTTAGTGCAAAAAGAAGAAGTAAATTCGCCACACAAAAAAAGAATAACAAACCCCTGTCGGAATCATCAGTGTGGGAGAAACACTTTTCTGTAGATTAATGCACTCTCCCTGACACACTACTGTCAAGTGATTCAATTCAAACTTTAGCAGAGTCAAAATTGGGGGGGGCGGGGGGGGAGGCATCAGGGGAGCGGGGGTCACACAGAGGCAAGGGATAGGAGCCAACCGTATTTGCTTTTGAAATAGTTAACCCACGAAGGCTTTCTTTGGGACTGATCCTTAAGGTGGGAGTGTATCCCTGGTGGTGTCCTTTAAGGCAGTGATTAGCTGAGTGAGGTGTGATGAATGGCCCCCAGCCCACACCAGAGGTGACACAAGGCCATTTGGCCCTGTCCATGGAAACAGAAAGTCATTCATTACCCAATGTGAACAAACAGAGCGCATGTTTGTGATAAATAACAGTCATTATTGAACTACAATGCTCTCTGGGAATTCCTCAACACTTTCTTGACATTAATGTACTTTTTGTGGAGAACTCAGCGAGGCTCACTCAATATTATTTAGTGTTTCATGTTTTAGGTGGGATACCGGAGACGTTTACTTCTTCTTTGTTGGGGTGCATCTGTCTGGATGAATACTGATGTCTGCATTTCTCACATTGCCCGGCGAGTCTATTCCTCCGCCCTCACATGAACGCTCACATGCACACACATACGCTCTATGTGTGAAGGATGTATATCTGTATCAATGCAGGTTGACCCTGAAAATATTGGACAAATGGTCTGTTCTGGGCTTTAACCTCTTCTGAGTAGAGAATCAGTCACAATGGCAAGTATATTATACCCATGACTAAGGGGGGGGGGGGAGAAAATGCAAAAGATGTTGGCCCAAATAAAGAAACTTTTCAGGAAAAAGAAAACCACAGCTCACCTCATTTCACATAATCCTTGCCAGCGTGCTTACTTCCCATAAGCTGCTGTCACTATGGGCAAGACATGCCATTCTCTCCCCCAAAGTCTCCGCCAAGCCAATTCCCACAGGCCAAAGTCCAACAACACCCTATTTGAAGCCTTTCTAACACACTCCACTCCAACCATGCACATTCTGTCAGCCCTCCTCAGGGTTCACACCAGAGTAGCTCCTTGAAAGACTAGACACAGCACCTGTTAGGCACAGGGCAGTTGCTGGTTACAGGTCCATGCATTCACTGAATCACTCTTCGGTGTTAACCATAAATCAGGCACTTGTATATAAAGGTGAGGTCATACCATGTGCAAGAGACCTTGTCTACCATGTTCCGCTGTGGTGGCATTCTCCCTGCAAAGTAGGGGAGACCTATGACTTCTGCGTAGTCCCAGATGCTACCGACTACACCCCCATTTGCAGTCGCACACATGATTACATGACTACAGGAAAGAGCATACAGGTACATACACAGACCTCAATACCTGTCCTAGTGTGTCATCCAGGTTTCATTACTGCATATGGGAATGTAATCTCCCCCTATTCCAGCCTAGGATTTTAAACCTTTAAAATGGGAAAGACAATTATTTTATTTCATAAAAATACTGGTAATGTACAATTCTAATAACTTGATATACTGCGAAGAAATAACATGAAAAGGGAAGAATCACACACCACAAAAACGTAGCAATGAGTCAGTACTAATAGCAAAACAAAAACTAAGTTTGGTACATGGAACATAAGCCAATAATGCATAATTGCCTTGATCTAATAATCATGAGACCATTTAAGGACAATTCAAGAAAAAATATACTGGAATGGTAGAACAATACCTAATATGTCCAAATAAAAAAAATAAGACTAAGTACGTATTGCTCTTAAAGTAGTACTTAAGATAATGTGATATTTTAATATCTCTTAATCTAGACATTGTTAAGGTATTTATCATGAGCAGAGCACACACACTATTCTTGAATTAATTCTATAATGTAGATATATTTCCTTGGATCTCTAAGCTAGCTACACAAAGAAAGGACTATCAGTGACAACCTATACTTTAGAATAGAAAATCTTTGTATTTTATCTACTTGGTATTAATATTTATACCCTTTTATAATTGTATAATATAATACTAGGAAGTAGATAGAGGGAGAAATGAACAAATGTATAGCTAGATCCTTCTAGATATATAAATATATGAATATTTTTATATATACAAACCTATACATATACAAATGTGTGTGTGTGTGTGTGTGTGAGAGAGAGAGAGAGAGAGAGAGAGAGAGAGAGAGAGAGAGAAGAAACTATCCCTATAGCCAGGGACATTGCCATGTACTGAAGAACAGATCAAGGATGTCACTGGATGCCAGGAGGAGAGTCTTCAATTATTAGATGCCACCTAGAAAACGCCTGCCCTTGCATCTGTGGGTGAGACTGGCATCCCCAGAGTCTGCCCTCCCGTCTGATGCAAGCTGTTATGGTGGTGAGTGAAGGGAGGAGATGGAGCCATGTTAGGAACAAAGTATAGAAAGATCACACTGAAAACCAGGAATCGAATCTTCTCTCCAAAATGTGTATTAAATTATATTAAAGCTTAAAGTTGAAATTCTTTTTTTTTCTGATCCACATTTCTCAGGATAAACTAAGTTATGCTATAGAAACAAACCGTCCACCAAAGAAGCAACTTAAAACAAGGTGTTTCCTTGCTCAAGCTGCAAATGTTCCCTCTAAGAAACTTGGTTCAACATCTCTCTCACGCAGGTGCTCAGGCTGAGGGAAGCTCGACCTTCACACTTGCCAGACTGCAGAGAACTGTAAAGGGGCTACATAGCAAAGCATGTGCCCACTCTGAAAGCTTCCCCTAAAGGTAGCACCGCTCACACCCACTCGCATCGCAGCTGCCTGCTCCAAATCTCAGGACCATACCCAGCTTAGAAGAGGGTAGGGAAGTGTAATGCTACTGTCTGCCTAGAGGTGTATCGCTAAAAATATTTCTTGAAGCACAGTAATTACTACTTCAGTCACTGAGTGATTTCAGGACAAGTTAGGTTTTTCCACCATAAGACCAATTTTTAAAAACTTTCCATTTTCAGAAAATTTTGTATTTGAACATTGTGTCTAAGGGACTGTAGACACAATAGTTCTTAACAGATGGAACATGGTGGACTCACTCCTCTTTCCTTAGAGAAAAAGTTAAACAGGCTGGTGGAATAATCAAGTGTTAGGAAGCAAGTATTTTTATCACATCAACACACACACACACACACACACACACACACACACACACACACACACACTTCCAGGCTGCCACTAACATAAACATTAAACATCTAACCATCCTTACATTTTTAACAAATTAGCAGCCATCGAAAGTGGGATGGGAAAAAACAGCACAGATATATTTCAAGGTCTGAAACATGTGGAGAAATGGCTGGGTGACACAAAGATTACTGTTAAAAACTCCTGTGCCGGTGGGATGGCTGGGTGAAGGGACAAATGCACTGCCCCGTGATCCCCAGTGACCTGCATTAATCATTAATAACTCCATGTCATTATCATGTTGGATCCATTTAGCAACACTGTGGATTAGTCTCCTGGTACCTCCATGATTGGAATGTATTTGCAGTGATATCTACCATATGCAACACACCATGGGGGAGAGAGGTCCCTCTGACAGAAAAAAGGATGAATGCTTTTAGCAGACAGACTCTGAATCTCCAGGAGAAAAACAAATAAAGAAGCTTCTCCAGACCACAACCATGCAAAACCCATACTCAACAATATTTTTTTAATTTTTTCAATGTCAGCAATCTATTTAATTCTCTCAATACTATACAGATAGTTGTTAATGATAATTATGGCCTAAAATTCTTGAGCACTCTCCATGTGCCAGGCACACTGCTAAGTAATTTCCACGGATTATTTCTATGAATCTTATGAAATTGTTACTATTATCTTCATTTTATTAAAAAGCTCATGGAATAGAACTGTGACAAAATCTTGGTCTTCCTCCAATTCCGTAAAATTTAGCTACCACACCATATTGTCTCCCATTTTCTAAAATTAACTATAATACACATTATAAAATCACCAAATCAATAAGTAGGGAATGTTTAAATGTCCACATTTCCCCTTTGTACATTCTGGTTCTTACTACTTCCATAAATTATGACCAGAAACAAACTCATCTCTTAACTGACTTCAAGTACCTCCTTGCATTTTTCTGTTGTTGTTTTGTGCTCAATATGACCAACCTTCTACTTGAAGCTTTTAATTTACTGGTTTCAAAATAAAATTTAAGAGGATGGGAAGCTCACTGGGTTTCTCTGAATTGCTGATCTGTGTGATGTGCAATGTTATTGGGTTTTGACAAATAACCCGGAATGTCTCTCCAGGCCATGTAAGCATCAGTGGTAAATTTTCTTTCCAGTACATCTTCAGCGTTCTGAGTCTTCTGACAAATCACCCTCAGAACAGACAGAGGAGCCAGGGCTGGACGACAACCCCTTCTCTCTACTCAGGAATGTCTCCTTCAGCTTGCCACCACCTACCTCTCATGGCAGGCCTGAGCCATATCGGAACACTCAGTTGGATGTCAGGCACATTTCCCTCCCTGCCTTGCGATCTCTCTTCATGGGATCCTGAACCCTACGAAAGCCAAACGAACTTTGTACAGCTGATGAACATGAGAAGCAGCTAGTTCGGGGGGTTTAGTTTACCTCTTGCAAATTTTCTTGATTGTGTAAAATCAAGAAAATCATAGTTTTCCTTAAACATCTCACAGAAAGTGAGAATGAACTTGCAGCTGTATTTTCCCTGCTGCAAGGAAAGGCATCTTCAGTGCCAGCTTTGGTGTGCTTCTACCTGTCGCACCTGAGCCGCTGCACTACCCTACGGCGTTCGTACAATCTTACCAGCCAAGGAAGCAAACAAATAAAGTGCAACCTAGCTTCCCAGGCAGAATGAACATGTTCGTCTGTAAATATAACAGGTATTTTCTATGAAAAAAGTCTATAAAATATTTTAAAATAACTCAACAGAGATACTTGTTACAGTCTGGATTATGAAACTATTCAAGGTATGTGACCCAAATCTCCCAACGTCAACAAATTTTTCCAAATCTTTAAAATATTGATATATGTATATCAAATCATCATGACATATACTTTAAATATCTTATGGTTTTATTTATCGAGTATACTTCAAAAAAGCTAAAATTAAAATAAAAAATTTTAAATCACACAATTTTAAAATTGATGAAGATACAAACCCAAGAACTAAAGATATTTCTCTGTTGTTCTACTTAATCAACTACTTGAATTGTGAATCCATGAGAATTTTATCTCCAGGAGGAACAGGAATTTTGGTGGATTTTATTATTTTGTTTTATTTTCTTTTGTTTGGCCTAATATCTAGTCTACAAAATAAAAGTAATATAAATGACAACAATAATCTTTGTATTCCATCACCTCTGTTAAGTTAAAGTCTATTTCATTTTAATTACACACATTTCTTACACCAAAAATGCATAGCACAGTTACTCTCTACTTACTCCTTTGCATTGAGTAATACCATTGCACCAATTAACAACCCCTGGTAACTGGTTCGTTAGCTCCAACTCCATCAATCTCCCATGTAACCATGCTTTCCAGGTGCAACGTGCAGCAAATGGGATGAGGTGAAAGGGAGACAATTTTCAACCTGGGATAATCAAGTGCCCCAAGAACTCCTGACTAGAAAGGCAACACAAAGAATATCTCAGGGATGTTGACCCTCAACTGCCAAGAGAATGGACACTCACCCTTGAAGAGAACCACAGTGAAGATGCGCTTGAACACCCTCAGCCATACAAAGGACTTGTCTAAAACAAATACTGCCTTTCCTGTGTCTTCCTTTGGGGGAAAAGGTCTGAGGACACAGTTACACGGGAAACTGCTACACCGAAAAGCAACAGCTATTTTAGCACCAAAACTACCCTATTGGTGGCCATGTGAAAAATACTGTCATACTGGAAAATTCCTCATTGCTTAAATTGGAAAGTAAATTTTGGGGCAATTAGAATCTTTACAAATATAACATTCTCAAGATGTAGCTCCTTTCCTTCAAGTGCCTGATTTATTTTTCTTGTCTATTTGATTTTTGCCAAACAGGAAGGATCCCTGGGAGAACAGAAAAGATTTTTTTCTTTCTTTTCTACAGAAGGTCGCTGTTCTACATTCATTACCAGAGCTGGCTGTGAATGCTTCCATCAGTGAATAAAGTTCAGGGACAACATTAACGTGTTACTCCTCATTAACGGAAAAGTTAACTCAAAAGCCAGGGACAAGAAAGATATTCTCTAAACATCAAGCCAAGATTCCCAACAGGCCGGATTATTTTCGGGCTGCCTTTTATCTTCCCCAATTATAATGTGAAACCCAACCATGACTTACTTCATACTTGGGAATGTGAATGGAAAGTGAAGAGGTGAACAATAAAAAATGGGCAAGGAAGTTAAAGAGACAGGGCTGAAAAGACAAGAATGTTGCCTCTAGAGGAGCTATTTCTAAAACAAACTCACTGAACAAACTCAGAAGGCTTCTCATCCAGAATTTGGAGGTTCTTTTCTCGGCAGTTACTTAACCTCTCTGGGGTACAGTTACCTACGCCCTGAGAGAAAGAGTAAAACCCATTACTCTGATGGGTGAGAAACAGGTACTTACTACAGCGTCATCGTCCTGCACTGACTTGGCTACGGCTGCCCAGTGCAAGTTACAACATCCTAGGGCTCTGTTTACTCATCTACAAAATGGAGGACATACTAGTGACCACCTCATAAAGGTGCCATGAAATTTAACAGCACAAAACTATAAAGCTCTTAGCTTGTTTCCAGGGAGAATGTTCTCTATCGGTATGATCATTAGTAGGTCATCACTCCTACTCCTGTTCACATACCTCACAGTCGGTTACTACCCAACATTTATACCTCGATACCCTTGCTGTCTCTCCCACTACTTATGCCTCTTCCTTGTACCCTTAGGGTCATCCTTTCCTTTCCTCTTTAGCTTTTAACTCGTAACAAGTCACTTATCTTTTAAGCCTCAATTTTCTTGCACTGAAAAATGAAGGAAACAGGACCACAAAAAATTAAAAACTACAAAGTATGTAAAACTTCTCTGATTTTCCTTCAACCTGATGAAGGCGTACAAATGAGAAGTGAGTGAAAACAAATGAGAACAGAACAAGGATGATTCCGTTGTTATTGTTAACACTATTTTAAAAATTAAGACTTAAGGCAAAGATTAGCTGTCAACAGCTAGAGTAAATCTACACTGAGATGGATACTAGAAAATGAAGACAAAGTCCATAAGAAACATAGCATTTAAAAAAACTAAAAAAAAGACATTTTTAAGAATTTTGTTGTATAAAAAGGAATAAGCCCATAAATGTTCACAGTGAATCAAAAAACAAAACAAAACAAAAAAATCCATGTCTTATAAAGGTGTTGGAGGTAACAAGTAATCAAGTTCTTCAAGTGGCCCGGGAACCCTAGGAAATCACACTCACGTACATTTTCTCACTACCCTAACAGAAGAAGTGCAAAAAGGAGCCCCTGAAGATGAATACTGTAGACGTTATTTGAACAATCCCCCGTGACCGGGAGCCTCAGTGTACTGAACAGCAAAATCTGCGTTTTCCATTTTGATGACCATAGTGATTCAACACCAATGAATTACTGTTTGATCACCTATGGCCAAGGGGACAAAAAAACATGGGAATGGAAAATAAAAAATGTGTTTTCTATGGTGATGATTAATTTTATGTGTCAACTTGACTGCTTAGATTTTGGTGAAACATTACTTCTAGGTGTGTGCGTGTCTGTTAAGGTGTTTCTGGATGAGATCAGCATTTAAATGGATGGACTGAGAACAGCAGACAGCCCTCCCCAATGCAGGTGAGCATCATGCAATGTGCTGAGGGCACGGATTTAACAAAAAGGCAGAGGAAAAAAGTCAGTCTCTGCCTGACTGTGAGCTTAGACATGGGTCTTCATACTGAGGCATTTGGCCTCCGATGGAGCCTACACCGGCAGCTCTTCTAGGTCTCAAAAGACTCTTCGCCCTCCAAAATCAATCACCTCAGCCAATTCCATATAACAGCAATCTTCAAACCTTTTCACCTCACGGCCCACGTAAACCAATTACTAAAAATCTGCGGCACACAAAAAATACAGTGTATTTTTTTGCCCATCTGACCAAAACAATAGGCATAATTTTGATTCAATTACACTAGATGACCATTGTTATGTTGGCTGTTGTCTTTTATTTACTTCACAGTCTAAGGGAGAAGAGGCCAGTGCCCCTGACTAAGGAGTCAGGCATTGCATGTTTGAAAACTTTATACAGCACACCAGTTAAAAATCACTGCCATGGAACAAGTCTCTCATTTTGATTTGCTTTATATACATATATGAGCATGTATATGCATGTGCATATGTGTGTAGATAAAGATTTAGATATAGATTTAGGTAGAGGTATAGATGAAGGTATAGACGTAGGTATCCTCTTGGGTCTGTTTCTCTCATGAACTCTAACCACATGTACTAAGATTTCAGTGGAGTTTATTCAGCAACCTGTGATCTCTATTTCGTCATTCAAACCTTTTTTCCCTTAATTTACTCTTTTTCCTGATGACTAATAAAAGCCAAAATATCATAAAACACTTAAAAATGTGAACTATCAATTCCTATACATCCAAAATTCACATTTCCCCAATTAAATATAACATTTTTTCGATTTTATGATTTGGTTGCTTGATTCAGGTTCCAGAAAAGGTCCATACATCAAGATAAATTAATCCTTTTAAACTACAGGTTCCATTTCATCTCCTTTATCCCATCTGTTTTAAAACTGAATCTTTTGTATTATAAAATTTCCTGTGTCTGATTTTGCCAATTTAGGTGAATAAAGCCCCGTGGCATCATTTAACATGTTTCCCTATCTATTTCCTGTAAGTTGGAAGATCTAGAAGCTTCATCAGACTGAAAGCTCCATATCTCTCTGACAACACTACTTCATAAGTTGTGTTCTATACATCTAAGTCTAGGTGTCTCCCTATTTGTAAAGCTAGTGGCCTTTAATGATAATTGTGTAGATCCATGAATTCATCTGGGGTGGTAAATGGATACCACCACTGGTGTAATCTTCACTGAATCCACCAGAAACCGCAGCCACAATCATGAAGTTAAAACTGAGGCTTTATAAGCTGAAATAGTTCTACAAAGAGAAACAACCTTCAACAACCTTTTAGTTATTTGTCTGTACTCACACCATCAATGCTTCCTCCCCGAGTTTTAAGGTAGTTTGAAGCTTATTAAATTCTTCAAGAAGAGCTCACAGGAATATTTCCTGATTTCTAGCACTTTCACAAAAATTTTCCTGCTGGTTTATGTTTGAAAATCAGCTTGGCTGGTTGTAACTTTCATGGCTCACATTTTCTTTCCACAATTATTTTAAATATGATACTCCGATGGTTGTTTTCTTGGCATAAAGCATTGATGTTCAAAAAAGTTTCGTGAGAATCTAATTTTCTTTCTATGGTATATTGATAAATACAGTGATAAAACCTTTTTGCCTGGATGTTCAAAGGTTTTTGTGGTTTTTTTTTGTCCTTTCATTAAAGACCATACTTTGACTATACTATGTCTCAGTGATTCTTTGATATTACTTTGTGAAGAACAAAGTGGCCCTTTCAATATGTAGCTTCAAGGACTCTTGTTTCAAAAATTTTTTAAGTTTTTATATTGTTTCTTTCTGCTTAATTTCAATTTCTGCTTGTAGGACTCCCAGTGTATATATTTGGTTCACTTTTAAATATTTTCTATACAACTTTTCTTCAAATATTTTTTCATATATACATTTTTCTATGCTTATTAAAATTTCCATATCCTCCTCTGCTTTTCTTTAAGTATTAACACTTGTGTTTACTTACTCTTGCATTTTTTCTACTTTACTCTTAATTTCCAAAATTGTTTTATGTCTGCTTTTTTCCTGAATTCTTCCATCTTTTAAAAAAATCTTCATTTCTGAGTTTCTCTAATACTGATGAATAATACTTCTTAACATCTCCTATCATGCTGTTAATTTTTTGTTGTTCTAAAATGTCAGGTATGTAGTTTTCAACTCTTATAAGTACTATTCCTCGTTTTCTTTTTTACTTATAATAATTTTGTAAGAAATTCAACTACAAATCCTATTAATAATTTTTTATGTAAAATAAATATTCCCAAACACTGGGGTGAGTGAGGTTTGTAAGTTGAGATTCCCCCATTCGAAGGTCTAGATCCTTTGCTTTTATTGTCCTCACAAAGTGATTCTAAAAACTGTGACCCTGTGCTTACATAGATCTGTCTTTTCAGCTGACACACGTTTTTCTGAGCCTCCTCTTTCTTTCCCCTCACTGCTCCATCTTGCTCAACCTGGGTTATACTCCCAGCACTTCCTCCTGGATGTTGAGTTCTCCCATGGAAGGGATATTTGGTTTGTTAGTTTGTAACGTGATGGAGCCCGCACATCACCAGACCTTGCTCCACTGTGGTCTTGTCCTCGCCCAGGAATTGGACGTCCTGTGAAACTGCTCTCAGCTTTGGACGCACGTTCCTCGTGAGCACACCATGATTTCCTGTGGGTACCTGCGGCTGACCGGGGAGCTTTAGCTCCTCCCTGGCTCCCCTCCAGGGCCAATTCCACACAGGGCTCAGCTGTTCGGTGGTTTCTCCCATCCACACATGCTCTGAGACTGAGTAAGATACCTTGTAATCTAGTTTTATTGCAGATATTGTTTGTGATTTTGTAGTTTAGTTTTCCGAGCTGCTCTATTTTTTTTCAGGGGCAAATTTGAGATTTAAAATCTGTCAACACAGGTGTTCTCTTTCCAGAATTCACTACAAATTAAAATTGTCATGATTTAAAAGCCAAAAAACAATCACTCTTTTTGTATTTTTTATAAACTAAAAGTACATAAAAATATTTCAACTGTCCCTCAAAATCAAATACTCCTACCTACCAATATAGTCTATAAAATTCTTCAATCACTTATTAAAATGTTTTCATGAATTTTAGTGATTTAAGTGAAAAAGGTTTAGGATTACTTCTTTTCAAATTATCATAAAATTATACCAAAAAATAGTATCAGTTAATGAAACCCTTATACCCTCTGTACCTACCAAAAAGTTTCACAACGTGAAATTTAAATTAATGTTATCAAAAAATTCTCTGCCCACAAAAGTTCCATTTCCATGTGAATTACCAATGAAACTGTTCCGATCAGCTTAGGAGCGTCGGCTCTGTCTCACCAAGGCCTTCAAAGCAGGGCACTTCTCTGCATCTCTCCCATTATCACCCTCAACAAAAATTTTGTCATCGCTCACCAAGGCCACTGCAAAAACAGCCACCGATGTCCACTTCAATTCATTTTCAAATAATGTATAAACAACTTGAACATATGTGGCCAAGGAGTCCTTGTTCCCAAAACCTTAAGAAGCAGTAGAGCTGGAAGCGTCAAGGAGCTAGATGGAATACAGAAACAGTCCACCATTTTTCGGGGATCATGAGTTCTGTTCGGGAACGGCAAGACAGAAAAGAGCGGCACGTCTGAAGTCCTACTCTGAACTAAGTCACCTGGCTATTTGAACTTCACCTCCCGGGGCCTCCGCTTCCTCACCTAATAAATATAAGAGCTTGACTAGATGATGTTTAAGTCATCTTACAGATTTCGTAACAAAGTTAGAAGGATTCTTCAACAGTAGGCGAGAAATCCCCAATGAACTAAAAGCATCAGTTTTGCTATTGAGAAATCCTCATTTGCAGTGATATTTTCAGGGGTTAAAGATTAAAGATGGCCAGTAACCAGTGATTTTATAAAATAATATAGCCTACAACTACACAAAAATAAGGAGAGGTCCATTCCCGTTATTTTTCTAGGGCAAACCAGAAACTTGATCTGTTTTGTGCACTATCACCCTCTTTGTGCACTAAGGTGCCTATCACAGTGCCCGGCGTGTGACAGGGGCTATATATGCAGGGTTCGGCACAAATAATGCCCCTTTTTTATTCCAAAATCTTTTGTTACAAAATCAGAAGCATGTAATTCTGTAACGTTACAACATCACACTCAAGCACACCATATGACATTTTAGGTAAAAAGCTCAAACTGCTGCCCATCTCGTGTGAGATGTTCACATACCCTACCAACCACACTCGAGCGAGCCTTACTTCTGCCGGACGCTTTATATTTGTTGGATGGATGCATAGGCCCCCCTTAACCTTATAAACAGCCACTGTAGCTTTCATCTTGCTTGGTAATGACTGAGGCTATAGAGCAATACAGTTCTCAATAAGCGCTGGCAATAAAGGAGGCATAAACTACTTTTGCTCAGTAAAACAATGAAGCCCATCATCTGGGTCCCTACAGTCTTGCCAATATATAAGCTTGTATGCTCCTATTAGCTCAAATGAGAGATGACACTGCAAAATGGTTATCCCCATTACAAGTATTCCATCTCTGGGTTGCACTGGAAACAGGATTACAGCCAGTAAAATGGGATTTCTTTTAATAATAAATGAAAGTAAATCTGAGAAAGCGGTAGCCGTTAACAACCAAACGAGCAGGCAGGTCACATAGAACCTGAATCTGAGACAGCCCTGCAGAGAGAAAATGTACTGGATTTGGAACTAGGCAGATGTGAGTCTGAACCCTGTCTTCACTACTGGCCACCCTAAGCTTCGGCATCTTTATTTATAAAATAGGGATAAAAACCGTAGCTCTCTGATAGACTTGCTGCCCAGGGTAAATGAGATCAGGCACGCAAAGCACAGGTATGCAAGGTACTTGGCACAAAGCGGTAATGCAATGAAATTTATTCTCCAGAGCCCCTCCCAGTCATCAGAAATAAAATGAAAGAGATACGGAGATAGAAAACAAAAGACACCCCATTGGGGCATCCGTCTTTTAACATATGTTCTTTCTCCCAGGTAGTTAATCCTAACTTTATATAATTTTAAGCAGCCTTCCATGTAACTCAGAGTTCCCGAAGGTCAGAGGAGACTTTAAGGGTAGATCTTAAATTGTAAACAACAACAACAACAACAACGAAAATAAGTAGGAAACCTATGAGGCTGCTAAACAGAGGCTGAACTATAGCAGGTCAAATCTGAACAAAGTGAGTTATTACTAGAACGTACTTCTCCTACTGGATTACAGATTTCCTCTCTGTTAAGAACGAGCAAAGCCTGACTTTAAATCTGTTCTTCCACACAAGAGGTGGAATAACGTCATGGCTGCTGAACACAAGCTCACAAGCAGGATGGGCCAACTGCACATACAAGGGCCGCCACCAGGCCAGCTGGTTAATACTGGACACAGGTAGGGGGCCCACAGGAGGAGGTGGAGGGCCCAAGTTCGAGTCTTCCTCCACCACTTACTGAATGTGACCCTCGGACAGGTGCCTTAACTTTCTCCACTTCAGTTTCCTCACCTGTAGAAATAATATCTCAAAAGAGTTCTGCAAGGCTTATTGTCATAGCTAAAGGGCACTTAGAAGTATGCTTGGCACACACCATACAAATACTACATAAATGTTTGGGACATAAAGTAGCACTCTGTTTCTTTTGTCATGTGAAATATTAACAGTCCCTTCATCATAAGATTGCTGGGATAAACTGAACAAGATATTCCATGTAGAGAGTACAGCACTGGTCCAGGAATCCAATATTCCTTCAATAAATGACTATCAACACCGTAACTACAACTACTGCTATTATATTAATGGCATCCAGACCTATTCAAGCCATGACAGCTGAAAAACAAACTAGGACAATCACACACGTGTGCAGATTTACGTTCTTATATTCCTCACTCTGTTTAAAGCCTCAGGCTCCATCCTCTGCCGTTAAGCTGAGCCCCTGGCAACACCTCATGCTGGAGATTTTTACTCTGTCCTACCTTTCCACCTGTCTTAGTATCTCAAGATCCTGGTCTTTGCTAAACAATAATGGATGGGAAGCTGTTTAAGGTAACCTAAGCAATTGTCCATTGCATGTAACAACACAGATTATAGGATTTAGAATTTAAATGTGCCCATAAAGCCTGGGGCATTTAAGACCCTAAGACAGATATGCACATTTAAATGAACCCAGCACCCTGAGCCAGTGGGTGCACATTCAATATTCATCAAACCAGCAAAACAGCTGTTGACAGCACTTTGATCTGCCTCAGTGACCTCAAATACTTCCCCCACTCCTATCCCCATCACTAGATTTAAAACTGGGGGCTGGACCAACATGCGCAGGACCGCGTGTGGGTATGAGGGCAACCCGAAGGGGGCACGGTAATGGTCTAAAGGCCCAGAACCATTCTGCTGATACTGTTGCCCCTTAAGAAATTCTACTGAGGAAAGCAACTAACTGAAGAACTACCTAGAGTTCTAGGAAATTTAATGATGAATCTGAGTTTAATGTTTGTTTAGAATAACCGTCAGTCTATGTTGTAGAAAGCTGCTAACTGAGGCATTATGTGGAAACTTAGGAAATTTAACAACTCTGGGTTTTAAATGATTTCTCATTGTATTGCAAAATGTACACATCTACTGGAATAATCATCAACCTCGTATGAACGATTATGCAAAAAAAAATCCTGCTCCTGTCCTGAAAAGAAGGCAGAGAATAAATATTTGTTGACTAGCTGACAGATGGATTGACAAAGTGAATGAAGAATGCCAGTACTGTCGCTCAATTACCCCTGAGGCAGTAAATCTAAAATCATGGTTATGACACCCTTAAAAAAAAAAAAAAAAAAAGGAAAGAACACCCGAAGCTATCGGAAAAACACTGCCAGAACATCTGATCTTTGCAGCAAGGATGTGCTATATCAGGGTAGGGGGCTCTCTTCGTGCTCAAAACCATCTGCGTTTCAAAACTTGCTCCATCCTACAGCAATTTCTCCTTCTGAAACACTGAGGGTCAACTCCGAGTTTTCCCCACTCTGTCCTCAAGCACATTTTGAAACAGAAGCTGCTTTTGAAGATGAGCCCATTAATAAACTAAATTACTTCTGCTATGCCACAACTAATGGAGAGAAGGCGCAGGGCTCAAGATGAGCAACAATCTAAACTGTTAGATCTGATCAGTAACCGATATCCCGGCACTGGCACATGAACAAAACAAACGTCAGGCTATAATACCAGGCAAGGTGTGTTGTCAGCACATGAGCGAGTTTTCATATTTTAAGCCTGTGGGAATTTGGAAAAGGTCCACGGTACGATTTTTTACCTTATCTGTCTGACACAGACACTATACCTTTAAATTGAGTCTAAAAGAGTATATCGCCTTTGCTGATCAGAACACGAAAGCTCAAGTTGTGTTTTGTGAAAGAGCGGGTCATTTTACTACACCGGACGCAGACGTGACTGAATAGGGATGCTTCACTACATTTTGGCTCTGGTCAAACGGGGCAGGTCATGTGACTCCAGAGGAGACTGATTTGTTTCCCACACAGGCTGAGCACTCTGGCTCCTTCCTCGGTTTTCTGGTTGAAATCAGGTACATTCATCAACTTGTCTGCTGTATAGGTCAGATTTCTGCTACAATAATATTGCGTGACACCCTCCCCTCCCAAAAAAGAAAATTTTGGTGATGGAAAACAATAAGGCGTGCTGGACGACAGCATTAAGCAGCAGGTTGGGGCCAGACCCTTCCACACGGCTCTCATCCTGGCACCAGGAGCAACCCGGTAACGTGGGGCATGCCATCTCGCGGCAGATGGCAGAGCCGAGGCCAAGTAAAGCTATGCAACAAGCACAGTGTGGCCCTCTACTCACACGCTGCCACTGACCAGAAGAACCACAGGGCACAGCCCAAGGTCAATGGGGCAGTAAGGTGTCCCCCAACCAGGGGGACGGGAGGATCACACCGCGAAGGCTCTGCCTGGCTATGACCGCAGGAAAATAGCAGAGCTGCTGCCTAATTAGGTCTACCACGTGTGGATTGCCAGATCCACCCCAATCTGCCCTCCTGCTGACAGCCTCTCATTCTCCACCGCAGGGAGGTGGAAATAAGGCTAAGGAGGGACTTCCGTTGCAGAAAAGGCCATTCGTAGGTTGGTAAGTGGCCAGATAATCATTCTCTCTGCGGTGTCACCTTGACAGCAGAGCACTAAGGTAAAGGACCACAAAAACACCTTCAACAGCCCAGCTTAGAGCCCTTCTTGGGGGCTGCGTTTCTCCATTTGTCCCCGAATTCCTTATCATACTTTCATTCTGTTTCATTCGGGTTGGTTTAAGTGGCTCTCTGTCACTTGCCAGCTGAGTGGCCACAGTGGAGGCAATTGAATTTCTCTTCTCATGGGCCTGAGAGGAGAAATCTGTCCAAAGAGCAGAGACGGCAGGTGGCAGCCACCTGGACACTTGTCTTCACCTGGTGTTGTATGACAGGCACATCGCTGTTTCTATTAAGGTCACATGCCCAGAGGAGACAAGGGCTAATGGACAATACTGAAAGGGGTGGCTCTTCAAAATGTTAAATAAGACATCCCTTGGTCACTGGCACTGCCTAGGACAGGCCCCTAAAAAGAATCATCCTGTCAGGTTGCTTGTTTGGTTCCTGTGCCAAGGTGAAGCGTGCAGTGGGCGTCTGGAAAAGGTCTGCCTCTCTGACAGAAAGAGGGGTGCGGAGAGAAACTGACCGTTTTCTGCCGTTTGCCCAGGCAAGCTGCTGAAATCATGAGAGGACAGAGCTTCATTGCCCGTGCGCTGCATCAGAAAGCTTCCATGGCTCCCAGCTGTCAAGTGAATAAAACTTACACTCCTTGGCTCATTGTGAAAATGCCTTCACTCTCTCTATTGCCCAATGACGTCTTTCTGTTCGTGCCAACAGAGAATAATTACATGACCGGCCACGGCTGTTGAGAGCTTACAAGGTGCTAAACAGCCTGGTAAGCACATTGCCCGTAGTATTCATTTACTCCCCACAACCCCATGTGGTCAGTGTCATTTTGCCCATTTTACCAAAGGTAGCAGGACCAGGACTCACAGGCAAGTTTCTCTCTCCATAAGGCCCCATCCTTTCAACCATATTTCCCGGGTACTTCCTGTATGTCAGACACCAGCACACCAATCTCATTACCTCTCCCAGTTTGTTCTGTGCTTTCTCCGAGGATGCAGCAAAAGCCATAAGCAATCACATTCTCCTCCCCCCAAAAAGTGCAATAATTTTTCTCCTCTTCCCTTATGGCCTTCAGCCCTCCCTACTTGTACTATGGTAATTTAATTACACCTTCTGCCAAATTTGAGGCCGCAAGCTCTGGACTATGACTGCTGCTCAATCATCTGTAGCTTTCCCTGCACCCCCTCCCCTGGGGGAATGGGAACAGACAACAGTTATTGAGCCTTTACTATGTGGAAGACACTGAGCTAATACTTCACATATTATTTCATTTATTCCTACAATAACTTTACGAATTCTATTACCCTTGTTTTACAGGATATAAAACAAAGTGCGGAAACACTGAGCTGCCTGCCTAAGGTCACACACCTAATGGGTAGCAAAAACAGATTCAAACCCCAGAGATCCAGTAAGAAGCAACTAACAAAATTTAAATGTTATGTTATACCTCAGTTTTTATCAACTAAAATAAAAAAAAGTACAACTCTAAAGCACTTGGATCAAAAGTCTCCATTAGGTGTGGACCCAAGTTTAAAAGCCCTTTTCGCTGCCAGATTTGAACAACAGGCATGGATTTGAGAAAAAACTTCACCCTGGCCAATTTCTACTTGGGAGGGCAGGCAAGAGAGGGGTTTAATTCAGTATTATCTAGGCCAGCGGATCTGTGCCCAATACACTATACATGCCAAAGATGTAAGGCTTAACTTAATCTGTGTGTTTTGTGAAAAGGATGGTCTGTCAGGTATAATTAATTTTGTTTTAATATCCAATATCAGATTATGGAACTTAAATGACTTACATTCAAAGAAATTAATTCCTCCATAGGAAGGCTATGATGTGCTTGGCGACCCATTTTAGGAGCTTCTAAAGTGGACCAAGGGAGCACCTGAGTGAGAACTATCTGGGGTGTTAGAAAGAGTATTTGATATCACGGTTACAAAATAGGGGTAAATACCGCTTAGGAAGGGCCCTAGGAGTTTCTGATGAGTTGCAAAAACTTGAGAACCACTGAATTCAAGGCCAGCCCACACCTCAAGTGCCAATACTTCTGTCACTTAGTTTAAACATACCCCAATAAAAAGCTCAGTTGGTCTTCTCTCCATTTTTGGCCTTAGCCTCCAACGGCTGCAATTCTGAAGCGCTCCAGGCTGTAATTGTTAAGCCTCCTCCACATTTGATTACACCCACAGAAAAGGCCTGATCGGAAAAAGCCCGTTCTCTGCGGTTCGACCGTGCCTGTTGAGGGTTCTGTTTGAATAACAGTATCAGGATGGGGTCCGGGTAGGATTACATCAACTCAGGAATAGGAAGAGCACTGAGTAAAGCAGCTTGCCTTTCCGCCATCTGATAAACAGGTGTTAACAGAAGCACCACAAGGGCCGGACGCCTGGTCCTGCACACCTTTGCTGAACCACGTGTTAGAGAGCACTAGCGCTACACACGATCAAAACTGCGGCCTCCCAGATGAAGCCATCCTCTGAGCTTCCTGCCAGAATCAGAGGGAAAGAAGGGGCTTTGCTTATGAGAAGGATACAGTGTCAACACGCAGTTCGGAATGTGGAAGAATAGCCTGATTTTTTATACACATACACACACGATATATGCACATGCATACTCACATGCATATGTGCACACATTTAGTTCTGTTATCAATATGGTATTTACATATGTGTATATATTTGTATATTATAAGATTTACACACGTGCACACATACATACATACATACATACATACATACATTAACTCGTAATTTCCTGGCAGACTTAGACTATTTCAACCGGAATCAGTAACAGCTAAAAAAAATAAATAAAGACATAAAATAACAAATAACTAAAATGAAGTTAAACACTGAGACTTGTACTGATCAGGATATGTGACTCAGAACTGATCACAACTGAAAGAAAATTGTCAGCTCCTAAATGACGAAAGAGAAACAGGAAGAGAGTGAAAGAAAAACCCACCATTCTTAAGGTCATATCTAAGTTCTGACAATGTCACTGGCATAACATACACTCCTGTCCCAGAGAGAGAGAAAGAAAGCAAACTTGAATAATGACAACTAACTCTAATTAAACTCTCCATCTGCTTATAAGCTTGATGGACTTCAAAATGTACTCGCTCACCAAGTCAGGGTCTCTTCCAAGAAGGAATCTTTCCTTATTATTCTTCGACAGACTATTAAATTTCCCATTTTACCTCTAACCAATGGTAGAATGCCCTCTCTGCCCGTGATTAACAAGTAGTCTCAAAATTAGGATGTGATGTATAACCCATGCAATTCATTTTAATAGGAATCTGAATGGTTCCTCTTTCCACTTTTCGAAATACAATATGCAGCATTGTCCTCTCTTTGTATGTGATAAACAACTTGGGCGCAGAAAATAAAGAATTTTTAAATGGCAAGATAAAAGCCAAGGTTTTGCATTCTCTGTTTACGAAGGGCCTGTGCTCTGAAGTGACGAAAGCTGAGGTCCTGCTGTGTTTCCACCTGTACAACTCTATTAAGTCTAATAGAACTTACCAGGTACACAAGCCACCAAGAATGAAACCTAATTTCCATCTCAGTTCATTTGATTTCCTAAAATTACATCAACAGAAAAATCAGATAGATGGTAGATAGTGGTTTTATGGGGCTTCTAATAGGCAAAAACCTCATTTAGTATTTAAGAATAATTACTGCTCTGTGGTTCACCCGGGGCCTATAGGAACCTATGCTGTCTCCTCCTTTCTCTTCCTTTGCCCACAGATGCAGCCAGCAACACCTACTAACTCCTCTAGCACATTTTTAAGATAATTTAAGAAAAAATAATAATGTTCATTAAGATGCACTAGAAATCCAGAAGCAAAAAAATTCATACAAAAACGTCCACGACTCAGAAATCAAAGTGCCTTAACCACTGAATTCAATTTTCCATTCACTGCATCTAAAATGAATCCCAAAGCATACGGGGCACATGTATTGTACTTAGAGCCTGGATGGGGAGGATGGTGAAACAAAGCCTTTAACCCACGCTTCGCAACACCATTCGAGTTATTCTGGGGAGACACTGTCTAGAGAGAGACGCACTTGCATACTGGTTCACTAACTCTGAAACCCAACTTTGTTTTTCGCCAACACCATTATTGCCCACAGAGTCCATTCTAAGATGATCCAGTCACTACGCTTACTATAAATGGATTCTCTCCCTCCCTTCAACCTGACAGACCACAGCAAGAATGCTGAAATATAACTGCAGCTACCCCTGCCCCATGAGCTCAAGCTAAAAACGGTATGCAGGCTCTAGCAGAGACCTAGGCACACGAGACCGTACTCAGTACATTTGACGCTTAGTAACTCAAAAGAAACTAGCTCCAAAGTCCTGCCCCAGAACATCGGCAATCATCCCACAAAATTCTGTCACCATGTACTTATATCTGCAAAAAGGTCTGTGTTTTCTTTATCTAAAATGGCAGGGGGACTATGATCGATGGCTTAATAGAAAACACAATCCACAATATAAAAACAAAAGGTCATGTCATATGTTGCAAAGTGCAAGATTTGTAAATTCATTTCCCCCCCTTTTCACTATGCAGTACCTACCCCTCATAGAAGCAATCACATCAAAATAAAAACAGAAGTTTTCCTCTGCTAAAGAATAACTAAAGAGTATTCCTCTTTTTTCTTCCCATTACAAAGTAAATACACCATGAGACTTAACTGCAGCTTGCACTGCCATACATCCCAGCAGGGCGGCCCATCTGGGGAGTCACTCTGTGACACCCTTTAACATTGACTTCACAACTTTCTGGGTCTGTTAATTACCCTAACCCAGAAAACAGCCCTCCCAGGGTGATACCAGGAGTGGGTAACTTGTACCATGGGATCCCTTTGATACTTTTTTCCTTCCTTTTTGAACAAAGAGTAGACCTGGCCTTTTCTTTAAGAGCAATTTGTTATGAATAGAGTTGGTGGTTTTTCATTTATTGGCTTTTTTTTTTAAGAAAAACAAAACAAAACAAAAAAACAGAGGAAGAGAAACACACAGGCCACAGCTCGATTCCAGAAAGCATCCCTTCTGCAGGGTTTCTCAACACTCTTAACAATCGGAGCCAGATAATTCTTTGTTGTACATTGCAGGACGTTTATCAGCCTCCCTGGCCTCGATCCCTTAGAGGCTGGGAGCTCCAGCCCTATTATAACAACCAAAAATATCTACGCACATTGCCAAATGTCCCCTTAAAGATAAAATTGCACCCAGTTGAGAAACACTGCTTTAGAGCAAAAAAAAAAAACAAAAACCCAGCCCATTTAAAATTCCTAAGGTTAGTCCCGGCACTGCTGGTGGAGGGTGTACGCCTGTCCAGCCCCTGTGGGTTGCCGGCACCTGTGTCTCCATCACCAGTGAAGCTGGGAGCCAAGATCACTAGCAAATATTTCTACAGACCTTTATCCCTTTACATCAAAGGATGTGTCAAACCCTTGATGGCATGCTATCATAAACCTAAAACCCAAAAGGGAAAAATGCTTCTGTCTGTAAAAGGTGGGTGGGGGGGCGGGGGGAGAATTAGCATTTATACATCAGGAAAGGGGAAAGTCCTACGTGTCAAACTATTTTTAAAAGTTGGAGGAGGGAGGAGCAAAGAAGCAGAAAAGTCAAAGTATGTTTTATAACATCTTTTCATCTTTTTGACATATCAATGAAGGTTTTTCTTTTTTGAGAGAGGGAAAAAAAAAATCAGTAACTCCTGCAGTAAAAATAAAGAATGAGCATATGAAGAAGTAAAGCTAACCATCAGCATTTTGAAGTTACCCTTAAACAAAAAGACTCTGATGAGACCAATTTCTTTTAACCCCTTGGCAGAAGAGGTTGCCAAATACATTCTACGTATCACAGGGTTCCACTGGGATAAAGAAGCAAAACCAAGTCTGGCAGCTTGTAAACTAAAGACTGAGATTACATTCCTTGCCCAAGAAGTTGGGTCCTTCACGCCCCAGTAAAGAGGATGCAAAGCTCGTTCTAACCACTAAGTCCCAGGTTGTCCACAAAGTTAGCAATTTTATATCGGCAGAAGGCAGGGAACTCTGGGCAGTAAGTCTTTATATATAAAAATCTCAAACAGTGGAAACATGAGACTAATCCAAAAATATTTTTAATAATGAGTTGGTGCAGGGCAATTAACACTCTCCCTGTTCTTATAAGTAAGATGCTAGCAAACCAATCCACCAACGACTAGGCAGATACTACTTAGAGGAAGCTCAGGGGAATGAAAGTGGCCAAACGCTTCTTCTCAGGGGCCTTGGAAACTGTCGTTTTTTGTTTTGGGGATTTTTTTTTTCACTTCAAACGTGCATTCCAGTCTTTCTCCCTCAGTAAACGCGATCATGTTTGCACCAAGCATTTTCCAGAACTTCCCACTGAACCAGCCGTAAATCAACTCTAAGGGAAAGGTAGTGATTAATACAACAGATGGATTTAGCCATAGTAGATTTTTCATACCTGACAGCTATGTCCTAGAGGAAGTACAAAAGACCCAGGCATTGCAACTTTTAACTTTCCAAACAGACCCAGAATATCCACAGCAAATAGATGGGTTTGCCTTTTTTTATTTCTAGAGAAAGAGATGACTTATAAGGAAGTGAGTGCATAAAAGCATGTCACGCAATGAGAGGACCTAGTGGACCACCAGACCTTCACATCCCAACATTCAGAAGGCAACAAACAAAATCCTTTGGCGGGGGAAGCCGGGGAGGGAACACAACCACAAACCAAAACCATCAGGTGTGCAATAAAACGTGAATGTACGTTGAAACGGCACCGTACTGTGAGTTGCAATACTCTCACAGAAATGCTGCAGGCACACCTTCTAGAACCACGTTGACCAACACAGTGGCCGATAGCCACATGTGGCCAATTACGCACTTACAATGTGACTGAGAATTGAGACATGCTTACAGTGTATAACACACCCTGAATTTCAAAGGCTTAGCAAGAACAGAGAATGTAAAATATCTCACTAATAATTTTATATTGATTTGATGATGAAACGATAATATTTTCGAGATAGTGAGTTGAATAAAATATACTATTAAATTTTATTTCACCTGTTTCTTTCTTACTTTTTTAACGTGGCCACTAGAAAAATTTAAATTAGATATGTAAATCACATTTATGACTCACCATGGTATTTCTTATGGTCAGCACGTTCTAGGACAGGAGTCAGCAAACTTTCTGCCACGGCTGGACAGTAAAGATTTTAGGTTCTGTCTCTGGTGCTAAAGCAGCCAGAAACAACAGATAAACAAAGGGGCGTGGGTGTGTTCCGGTAACATTTTATTTACCAAACATGCAGATGAATTTGGTCCGTGAGCCCTGGCTTGCCTTCTTGGGTCAAGGTAGTTAACAATTCCCTACAAAAGGAACACACATACACCTGGGGCCCGTGATATGAATTCAGCCTGGAGATATGTTTCTGTTCCCAGCAGGGGTTTTAAGCAAATCAAGTTTTGAGCAAAACTTGAATGCACTGAGACAGGGCACTGATGATCCAGCTCTTTAGTGGCCTATCACTCCCCAAATGGAGCGGGCCTTTGGGCAAGAACCACGTACACTCAGCATTCCCGCTGTGAAACTGGTATCACACACAGAGCCAGACGGCAATGGAATCAAATAATGGGAGTTTCTATCAGGGGCCAAGTGAGTCGACCATATATAATTTATCAAACAAACCAAATCAATTCTGAGAATGAAAGGAGATATAATTAATAGCTGTATCTGGGTAACAGGCATGCACCAGAATGTACACAGTATCCTACCGATAAAGGAAGCTAGGCCTACAATAAAAAGTCAACTTTCTCCAAAATGCAGACATACACAAGCACAGGGACAGTTGATGGCACTTCTCTAAAGTACACTGCATTAAACGAACCCTGCCAAACATAGCTGACAGGGCCAGCCTCCCTTAATGGCTGTGGAATGAACACTGGCAGGCTTCACCTGTTCTCTCCTCCACTTCCGTTTCTCACACTGTATCTTCATATTTCAACTCTGGGTAACAACCCTGGTGTTAGTATGGGTAGCTAATGCCTTTCCCATCCAAGTCAGGGACTAATGACTTCACAAAGTTCCACCCAGGCTGGCTAATGAGCACATGGGACTTAGTATACCACTTTCCCAACTTTTGCGTATCACTGATAATTCCCACAGTTTAAAAAATAGTTTTGAAGGTTAAACCAGCACTTCAGAGTAGCAGCACGGACCTCAGTTTTAGCCTAAGATAGCGAGGTGCACAAGTACTGGAACCGCGGTGCCCCTGACACAGCCTGAAACGCTGAGCTGCCAGGTGACCTGAGAAAGTTCTTCCTCCCCCACAAGCCCACTCACCTCCCTTGCTAGGGACTCAGACATGACGTCGTCGTTATGATGGGGAGCCAACATTAGAATAATGCTGACACTGTGGGTGACAGAAACCAGAGGCAGAAATAAACAGCGACCTTGGCCTGAGCCCTGGGCTGCCGGACCAAAACAAAACGGAAAGCAACACAAATTGTATTCTTTCTTTTTCTGTTGAAACCAACTAGAGTTTAGTTTCTTCTGCTCGCCCCCGGACATGGTTATTTGCATGACCACCGCCTCCCTTCCCCTTCTTCGCTCCCCACTCCCACCTCCCCCCTTCCTTCCTGCACCCCTCTCTCCTCTTTCTCTGTGTAAAAATAATGACACACAGAGACATACATATAGTATATATTACTCCCCTCCCCGCAATGGTCAGTACCTAGAGGTAATGTGTGTTTGTGTACAAATACAAGCACACACCATACCCCCTCCAGGCACAGAGCCCTGGGGAGGAATCATGGAAGGATATGAGCTTTTGAAACTAAGCAGTCAGAAGCCATTCCCCGCCTCACAAGCACTCCCTGAGCTGCCCCTGCATCTGTTTTGTAGAAGCAGCTGGTGACACACTTTTTACCTCACCAGTCACTTCCCAGGGGGTCACTGAGAGTGGCAGTGCTGGGTCAGGGGCTCCACAGGGGAACACCACAAACAAAGTGCTTAATGGATTTCTGCTTCCTCCTATCTTTCTCCTTCCTTAAAGGAAGCATGCAGAGCTTGGTCCACACCTCAGGTGACTCTCCTTTCTCCACTCCTAGCACTAAACGTGTTTCTTTCCTCCTTCAGGCTGAAACACCAGTCCTGAGAGGCGGAAGGGTCACAGCCTCACAAGGAACTCTCGGGCTCCAGAGGCGACCGTGACATCATGCAGAACAAGCAACCAACCGTCAAAAGCAGAGACACAAAGACGCATCCCTGAGAATGTCCACAAGTCTCGACACCTACTACCCATCTAATAAAAGTTTTATCCTCTACTGGGGGTCGGCATAGTTTTTAACCATGTGGTTTCTTGTTTGTTCTTATTTTTGAAGGTGGTGCTATAGCACTAGCATGTCACCTGTCTTCCAGCAACTCATCTGGAAACCCTACAATCTCCCAATAAAACCAGTTCTATAAAAGAACACACCAAATTTGAAACCACTAGTTTACCCCATACACACAAACTAGTTTGTTTACATAATCACAACAATATTTATTAGACAATTAGATTTTGCCTGCCACTGCACTAAGCACTGTATCAGGTTATTTCATTTGATGCCTGCAATAGTCCCACTGTCAGCCCCTATTAGGCACAGAGGGGTTAAGTAACTTCTCTAGGGCACACAGCTAGGAAGCAGCAGAGTTGGAATTCACAGCCAGGATGGTTTGGCTTCGTGTCTGCACTTTTAGCTCTGATAGTACACCATACCCCAAATTAAAAAGTGACAGCATACCACACCCCAAATTTAAAAGTGTACAAGCTCTCAAATTAGAAATTCAATTCATTGATAATAAACACACTTAATGTCCTGCAGAGAAAATGTTACCTCCTGCTCCCAACCGGGTAAGGCAAAACTCTCTACTCCTTAGCTCCTCAGGTGTTGGATACTCACAGTGAATTCCCTCCAAAGAGTTCAGTGTGAAAAGGGGTGGTGGGTGGGCACATCCCAGTGCAGAAACCTAGCACACAGGATCACAAGCCAGGTGACCAAGGTCAACATCAACAGTCACAAATTGTGTTGATAGCATGGACTCCTGATACGATAGGATGAAAATGGCACCTTACTTCTGTTATCATCTACCCAAAAACCTAAACCCCGGTCTAATCAGGAGAAAAACATCAGACAAACCCAAATTGAGAGACATTCCTACAAAGCACCTGACGAATATGCCTCAAAACTGTTGAGATCGTCAAAAAACAATCAAAGTCTGAAAAACGGCCACAATCCAAGAGATAAGGAGAAGACTCAACTAAATGTAACTGGATAGAATCCTGGAACAGAAAAGGTCATTAGGTCTTAGTAAAACCTAAGAAAATCTGAGTAAACATGGACTTTAATACCAACATATCAGTGTTGGCTCATTAGTCGTAACAAATATACAAAATGAATGGAAGAGGTCAGTAACAACAAAAGCTGGCTACGGAATTATGGGAACAATCTGTGCTATCTTCACAATTATTTTTTTTAACGAAGTGTTTAAAAGAAGTGTTTACTTAACACAAAATGTTTGTTTTAGAAAGTATTCATGTCCCTAATAGTCGAAGAGAAGGTGTCAAAGATCGAGAAATGCTCCAAGCTCCTGTGTCTAGCAACGATGGGGACACCGCTCAGAAACAGAAGGCCGCCTCTGGGCTACTAAGCTCCGCCCGCGGAGCGGCACCCAACCCTTGGAACAGGCGGCACGAGTGTCCACGCCACTGAGCACTTCATTCTCCGGCTGCTACTCATCCACAAAAGCAGATTATTTAATTTGTTAGTCAGATCCTCGCATCATCCCGCTCTTGAGTTATAGGCTGGTTATTTTTGAACTATTTACTGAAAACATTTTACAAATTCAAAAACAAAAACAAAAACCTTCTTTAAAGAGGCCCTTCCAATGCAAAGATAAAAATGAAAATATTCAAAATCACAAGAAGGTTAAAAAAAAAAAAAGCAACTACAACACTTTGAACACCTTAAGAGGGTGGTAAAAACCAGATTTTTAAAATGCAGAGTGACTAAAAGAATTTATTCCTTTCTGGGAACTAGTTTGTACACAAGTCTCAGAGGAAGAGCAGTAAGTTGCAACAGACTGTGCCCAGCATTACTCTGATGAAGTAATTTCATGCCTCGTATTTCTTTCAACACCCAAAGAACCCTTCTTAACCTACCGAAAAAATTAACTACGTGTCATTTACTGTCACATACAGTATTTTGGTGTGAAGTTATATGAGGGAGGCAGGCAGGTACCTAAAATGCTGAGCTGGAATGGACAGTTACAGTTGGGTCCGTCACCATCCCCAATAATCAGAAGTGTTTCTTTCTTACATCACAACCACTGAACTCTTGAAAAGCTCTGTGCTATGCTGGGCACGGTGAGTCTTCGTGGAAAAGTTTATTCCTATAAGAAATAATTCATGCATTCATTTGTGTTAGAATGCAGACAAACATTTAAAGAAGAAAAAAATATGTGACGAGACTGTCCCAACAAAATTAATCCATGCCCGGATCCAGTAAACAGTCCCAAAATCCCTGACTTCTTTTATTTTATGCTGGGGGAAAGAAATCCATAAACCCTGTTTTTCCTTTCTTTTCTTTTTTCTTTTTCTTCTCTTCTTCCCTCCCTCCCTTCCTCCCTCCCTCCTTTTCTCCCTCTTCCCCCTACTGATCCACTTTCTTTCTTTCTGTTTAACATTGAAAATTGGATGTGAAGATCAGGGAACCCGGGAGTGGAAATACAGGGTTTTCTTAAGACCCTTTCTCTACACCAGGCTTGCAGCAGTCGGCACTAAAGGACTCCGACACCTGCCTACAGAGTAATAGTTGCCTTCACAACTATGAACAGAGAGCTCCAAGCAGCACTGGCAATCGATGGCACTAGAAAGAAAACCAATTTGCCAATCCAAAAAACCAAAAACCTTGATTTATAAAGAAAGGCATAGTGTTACTAACTACTAATTAATAACACTAGAACTAAAAGAACTCCAGCCCCAGTTCCCAGGTCTGGGTTTTCTTTCTCTTAGTGGTGTTTGCACTGAGGGAAAAGATAAGGAAACAAACATTTATTATATACCTAATGCTGATACACCTCCCATAATTACACTATTTCACGAAGTCAAAGGTTTCAGTGATGTTCAAAATGTGGGGGAAAAAATCCAAAAACAATTTTTAAACACTACAAAATGAAAATCACATTCTCATGTCAGAGATCTTAAAATACGAAGAAAAACATCTCAGCATCCATGAAATCTACATCATTTAATCCTCAGGAAAAGCCAACCACACGGACAGTATCATCTCTGCATTTCGCAGATGAAATACAAACTAGACTCAAAGAGTCGATGACAGACATCTTAGCCTTAGCCTCAGACGGAATAGTCACATGATGCCTGGCCTTTAATAACCCAGTAAGTCTGGGACATGCTTTCTACCTTTTCCTACAGCCTTTCACTGGATTTCTTATTTGCACACATATCATAAATTTGGGTCCAAAAACTAGCCCATCACCTGGGAGGAAACAATGACTATATGAAATAAATCAATCACTGATGTTTGTTCTCTAAAGAATTTTGAGTGCTTAGTAGTTTCACCAGGCCCTGCGTCGACTCCGAGTACCATGGGGGAGAACAAAATCCTCGCACTGCTGTCCAGTAAGAGGGACAAAACCGACAAACAAGCTCACAGCAAGAACACAAAGGAGGCTATATATTAAGAATGCTCTGGAGGGGCCGCACTTAAGAATCAACATTTACCCTGCAACAAGGAGAGTGAGGATTCGGCCATAAAAAGAAGGAAGCAGAGGGAACCATACACCTCAAGGGTCAAAAGGCGAGGTCAAGAAGCCAGAACAACTCCCTGCGACCCACCCTCTGACTCTTGCCAAAATGTTCATTTTGCACGCAGAGATTACACCGGTGTTCGTCCTTTCAAAGCAACGGCGTAGCTTTATTTGCTGAAGGAACCGAGTTCTGCCCATTCAGGCTCTTGGCCCGGCAAGTATCAGGTCTCCTGGCTGCTGCGTTTAATGGCTCCTCTTCAATAACCCCAAGGACTGGGCCATTACTTAGTACCGTCCTCTTTTGAGTCACGCAAAGGAAAAAAATATCTATTAATAATCTTTGCTCCAGGACAGGTTTCTACAATCTTCTTTTCCATTTCTGCAGCTAAGATAAAAGAGCTAGATACTCCGGAAACCTAACACATGTTACCTGAGTGTGGACTATGAAATTATTAACATCGATCATCGGCCTCCCAAGTCATCAGTCTCTTTAATCTTGCTCAATGGTTAACATTTGGGAAGTGCTCCTGTGTCTCCAAGAGACATTATTTTCAGTTATAAGCTATGGGGATGTCCCCTTGGGTCATCAAATTTAATGTGATGATTATTAAAGTGAATTTGCTAATATTAATGCCCACTTTCAACGTGAGGGCCTGAGCTACAAATGTCTCCTCATTTTGGCTGATGAGGAATGGGCCAAGGATAAAATCCGAATAAAATTAAGGGGAAATCTGTTGCTGTTCAATTTTTTACTGTATCGCGTAAGACAGAGGTAGTGATGCATTACCTACCCAAAGATACAATTACACGCAAAGCCCTAATGAACTTTTACTTTCCAGAGGCCTGTCGATCACGGGTGGGAGAGGGGGAGACACAGTAAATATATATGAAATTCTACTGTGTAACACACAGCCTTAACAATAACCATAGTTGGTATTTACTGAGCACTTACCAACCAGACATCTGTAGGCTGTCATTTAACTTCTCACCACTGTCAATGTGGATACTGTTCCCATCTACTTTTTACTGATGAAAAAAGATTCGGTGATGTTAAGTCCCCTTGACCTTCACAGCCTGTGCTCGTAAGGCCTACACCACAAAGAAATACAATTCAGAGGGTAAATCACGAGCAATGGACTCAGGTCACCAAGGTTGAAATCCCAGCTCCACTCCTTATTAGCTGTATGACTTAGGAAAGCTAGTCGACCATTCTTCACCGTCAGTGCCCTCATCTGTAAAATGTAATCATCATAGGGATCAACACACAGAGTGGGTTGGAGTGAGATCCCTGTCATGTTGTCAGGAATACAGCAGAATTACAACGAATACTGCTCGCCAATGCTCCTTCACTCCACTTCTACTACTAAGAGTGAATTCACATTCCTACTTGACTTTAAAACATCAGAAGCTTACTGTTCGTTTATTTTAGCCATTCATACTATGACAACGTGAATCCACACACCATCATCGACACAGCATGAACCAGAAATTAAAGAACGTAAAACATACCCAACTCTTTTCTCATGCCCTTTAAGAAGCCTGAGGTCCCACTGTTGAAAACTAACACAGAGAATAAAAACATCACTTTTTTAGATATGCTCCAGATGCCATAAAATTCTTCTCTATGACCTGATGAGTTTAACTCATTTTTCAGAGTACACAACCTGTAGATTACGGTTAAAATGCAAAAAAGAAACACTCCATGTTTTAAAGACTTCTGCATATTCAGTTTGCAGGCGGCAATCTGCTCCGGTATAAGCAAAACATGCTATCACTGACATCTTACATTTCAATTTTCTTTACACCCAAACAACAAAATATTTAAACAGTTAACATCTGCTCAAAGACCTAAGAGACAAAAAGCATAGGCGGCGTGTTGACTATGGAAAAAGTGAAATTACAGAGGCGCCAGCTTTTTGCAAGCCTGACCCATTGTGTCAGAAAAGGAGGACCAAACGCCAGAAAATGTATAGAGAAAAAAACAAAACCATAAACCGGCTGAGAAAACGTAAATGAACAGATGGCAATAGGAAAATAAAGACAAGGAGAATTTTTAAAATAATGGTAAATCTAACACATTCTGTAAAAAGAAAGAGAGATATCCCCCAAAAGAAGTCCATAAAATTTCATCATTATAAATTTTATTCTGTTTTTTGTTTTGGGGTTTGTTTTTTTTTAGTAAAATGGGGCTAGGGATAGAAAACAGGATAACATAGTGGAAAAGATAGGATGAGATCAAAGTGCTCATCCAGCACCATTTTCTGTGCTCATTCAGTCTTGAGACACTTGAGCAAACTAAACACAAAAGTGGGCCTTCAGCGCAGGCAGGTCGACCAACTGCACCAGTCTCCACCGTCAGGGATGTCGGCTCCCCACGGAGATCAGTGCGCTCCAACAGCTTCTCAGGTGAAGCCACTTCAACATGCCATAGAAAACAGAGACGCACACACTGTCTTTTTCACAACCTAGCCAGAATTTGGAGTTAATCTCGATCCTTTCGCCTACAACGAAATTGGTGGGAGATGGGATGGAGTAGGTGGGAGGTGCGGGGCACAGAGAAGACAAGTCGACAGCATCCAGAAAACTATGCTTGGACGCCTGTCAATTTGCAGGTTACGGCCCTGTGCCTGCTGGTCATACTCCTTTTATTTTGTATATAAATCAGTGATTTCTTTTTTGGTGTGGCCCTCTCCCCAGCGTATTAGTTAAGTATTTTTTTTTATTGAAAAGGATGTAGATCTAAGTGAATAAAAAAGAGAAAAAAAAATTAAATGGCTTTAAAAACTGAAAAATTTAAGGCATGAGGCTTCCAGTACAGCTAGTTCCAGGGGCTACGGAGGTATCACCATGTCTCCGATTCTCCCTCTAATTTTCAGACCAAGAAGTTGCCGTCACAAGGTCAAAACTGCAACACACTCTCCTTAAGAAGAGAAACACATCCAAAAAAAGAAAAATTCTCTGTTGGTGAGGGATCCATCTAGCAAACTAAAGGAAGGCACTTACTAGTCTTGCTTAGGACGCATGACCATTCTTTAAAAAAAAAATACTGAAATTCTAATTCAGTGCTTTTTTTAAATTTATTTTATCCTCTCCTAAGGACATTTTTTTCATTCCTTTTAGAGAGTGGAAGGGCGAGAAGATCGAGAGAGGGGAAAGAAGGGAGAAGGAGAGGAAGAAAAACACTGATGTGCAAGAGAAACATTGCACATCAATATTGGCTGGTTGCCTCCTGTGCGCACCCCGACTGGGAACCAAACCCACAACCTTTCGGTCTGCAAGATGACGCCCAACCACCTGAGACACACTGGCCAGGGCCACGGGACCATTTTGGAAATCACTACTACGACTAGGTACTCTGACAGGCCTGGGGGACAGATCCGTCCATGTGAGAAAGACCAGGTTAGGTAAGTTGGCCCACCCGCACCTGTTCAAATCACCGCCGTGATGAACAGCTGTACAAGAACTGTGTTCAGCTGGGATGGAGAGGGGACCTGGGCAAGGTATAGAATGGACTGAGGGAGACAACTCTTGAGATGCCTCTAATACTTGTGACCCACTCATTCTAGTAGACTTCTCCTCCACATATTTGTATTTATGTGTATCCTCAAGGGCTCTCTTTCAGTTTTTTATTTAATAAATGAATGGTAAGCTGTGGGCTGAAAGAAAAACAGAGAAAAACGTTCCATAGGAGGAAAAAAAGATTAAGGAAGATGTGAAAAGCACACTTGAGATTTGAACCCAAATTCCTGAATTCATTAGTGAGAAGGGGCCGAGAACTGAGAGAAACGTGGCTTGAACCACCATGAGGCCTCTAAGGGTAGGGTCAAGGGCAAAGTGAATCCGCAAAGATTTGTTGGCTGAGGAAGGGAGGGGCTCAGCATCCACGAGCTTGCCAGAGCCCTCTCTGATGACAACCTCCCCTGTCCCCGCCAAAAGCTCTGTTCTTTCAGGTCACAGCAACCCCGGCAGAAAGATGAGCTTTAATAACTGAGGAATTCTAGCCTCCCCAAATCAAGGTTCTATTTAGTATTCATGATGATGCTTTGACTATGTACCTTCCTGCCCTCTTCTTCTCTTAAAGCTCTGCAAATCATTAACAAAATCCAAAAAGTGAGACGAGATTAAAATAGTTCATTAATAAATAATACCTCTGAACACAGACACCACCTTTATAAACATCCCAACTAGCACAGAGATTTGCAGTCTGTAGAATAATTACTGAATAAGAATTATAAATAATTCTTACTATAGCAGTCCTGGGCACCTGAAACTGTTACAAATACCTGCCCACTCTCTGCCTCAAGCAAATTATCTACATAATAGCATCATTTTAGTTCCTCGAGCTATTTGGTGATGTTAAATCAAAGACTGGAATAAGATGTCTCAAGGAACTCTGCTTTACAATATTAAATAAGTCCCCAGCCTCTGTGAAAGCAAGCCTGAGCTACAAATCTAAGAAACAAAACATCCCACTACACTCAGTAAATGCTGACTGGGTTTGCCCTGCCCTAGGAAATGATAGGCTCTGATTTCCCAAAACTGTCCTCAATGTTTCATATCTAATAGCTCAGGATTAATTATGTATAAAGATGTATAAGAAAGTAAAGTGAAACAAAAAAATTACATCATATTTCTTCCCGTTTTCATAAATAATTTAGCAACAGGGCAACAACCGATTGCATTGTTGTCATTTTAAATTGATGACCCATGTCTCTTTTTAACATAGTAAGAGACAAAACAGAGGTATTGATTTATAATTTCTTCCAACCAAGAATTCCTCTGGTAATATATAACAGATCAAAAGATCAGATTTTACATATCCTTTATCTTACTGATATAAAAAGACTTAACAAATCAATCATTGTACCTATTTATGGCAGAGATGGCTGACTTACTCGGACATACTTACCTAAAAAAAAAAATAATAATAATTAAACACAAACTTAATTAAAAAAAAATTACAAAAATAATCAAAGAAGCCAAAGAATTTCAGAGAGGGAAGAGATTCTGAGACTAAGAAGCTGTCTCTGTGAAGCTGCCTGTCCAACCAACAGCAAAGTAAATAGCTTAACGGAGGTTCTTCTGTTTCACTACTTCATCACACGTACATGTAAGAAAAATGTGTATTTAACTTTCAAAAGAATGCTTTATCCATAAAGGTCAGTAAGACACTGTGAGCAATTCTGTTTTTCATGATACTTCTTATTCTAACTGTATAACCTGAAAAAAACTAAAAATTGCATCTAGTCTGAGCTTTGTCATCGGGTTTAATTTTAAACCATATGACCAGACTTAAAACCCTTTTCATTCAATCACAAGTTCATAATAAATAGGCTCTTTGAATAGCTGTGAAGACAAGATGGTTCTGACGTGTACTCTGTACTTGCGGAGAAGACAAGAAGGGTGCAGAGAAGAAGAGAACAAATCCTAATGGTCCACCGCCCAGCAGCAAGTCCTGCAATTTCAAGGTAGAAGGACTTTTTGAGGTATAACTGAGGAAAAACAATCTGTCCTCAGGCCTCCCCTAGTGCAAATGTGAGACAGGGAGAGAGCAGCCACCCTCGGCCCTCCACTGCCCACGAAAGACTGGGTAACAACGGGTATTATCGCTGCCCCACTGAGCTCCGGTGCAGCCTGTGAGATCTTCAAACTCAGGCGGACACCATCCACGGGAAATAAACACAGCAGAGGAGGACCAACAAGCAAAACTGACCCTGAGGGTACCAGGAGGGAGTTGCTGAAAGTTCAGTCCTAAATAACTTGCTGTGCAGGATCACAGAAGGGCAGCACATGCCAGCTGTGGAAATTCACTCCTTGCACAAAATTCACTTGTCCAGATACAAGAACTATGTTTTAAGCGTTATCTTTACCTCACCATAATTTAAATAGAAGCCTGTGGCAACAGGGGTCAATTATAAGATGACACATGGAAACTAGATGCTTCGTGGTAAACTTGCTATAGTGAATACAGATACGGAATTACAATGTTGTACACTTGAAACTTACATAACATTAATAAACAATGTTATCACAATAAAAAAGTATATTGTGACAGACTGAATGAGAATAAATAAGAATCCAGCTATTTTTCCTAAGCCGAACACTGAAAAGGTTTGCAAAAATCTATGAAAATGCCACTACTGTCACAAAATAAGTTTCTGTGATAATCATTTATGTTAACTTGTAATGAATTTATTATTACAATTTTAGCGAGATACATATACAGACATTTTTAAAAACAGAATCCTAAAAATAAACGTTAAACTCTTCTTTAAAAAGTACATCCAAAGTAATATGTTATCACTATCTATGGAAAAAAAAAAAACTTCCATTGCCATAATTCAAACACTGATAATTTCTAAATTCTCTGCCCTCTTCAAATAAAATACTTATTTAGCCCTAGCCAAGTCGCTAAGTTGGTTGGAGTGTCATCCTGTACACCAAAAGCTTGCAGGGACAATTCCAGTCAGGACACATACCTAGGTCATGGGTTTGATCCCTGGTCAGGGCACATACAGGAGGGCAACCAGTTGATGTTTGTCTCTCACACTGATATGTCTCTGTCTCTCTGTCCGTCTCCACCCCCCGCCCCCAAATCAATAAATACATCTTCAGGTGAGAATTAAAAAGTAAAAAAAAAAAACAACAAAAAAAACCCCAAAAACTTATTTAAATATAGACATAGTGATTTCCAGATATATCATGTCATGAAAAGAACTAAAAAACATCTGCTTAAAGGACTGAGTGCAAAGCAAACAGAGGTTTCATGAAGGGGGGATATGGTATTATTTTTGTCCTCTTTGCGAAACCAGCAACATTTTATGCTTAACTACTGTAGCATTTATAACGTTATATTTAAAGTTACATATATTTAAAATGCTAGTTGGGACATTTTAAAAGATGGTGTCTGTTCCGAGATATTATTTATTAATGAATTATTTTAATCTCGTCTCACTTTTTGGATTTGGTTAATGGTTTGCAGAGCTTTAAGAGAAGAGGAAAGCGGGAAGGTACATATTTAATGCATCATTATGAATATTAAATAGAATCTTACGTGTTGTTTTCCTCAACTAGTATACAGTTCTAGAGGGGCTGAGAGTAGGTATTAATCACCTCTGTATTGACCACTTTGTAAAGTATATGATTTTCTAACCACTATGCTGTACACCTGAAACTAATACAAAATAGTACTGAATGTAAACTGTAATTGAAAAATAAGAAATTTTTAAAATAATCTTTGCATGGTAAGAAACCAGATATACTAGTCTCAAGACACACTCATTAAATTAATTTAATATCTAAGTAGCATAAGGCACAGCACTCAAACATAAAAAATTAAACAGACACATGCAAAATTACAAAGAACGGTAGTGATTAAGTGCCAAAGTGAGCATTTGTCACCCTGGGTGGGGAGTGAGTCTTGGCACAAAGAGTCTTCATTTAGAAAAGGGGTCAGCAAACTAGGGCCTATGGGCCAAGTCCAGCTCTCTGTTTATCTAAAGTTTTACTGGAACACAGACAACCTTGGCCATTCCTTTAGGGATTGTCTACGGCTGCCTCTATGTGCAGAGTTTGATGGTTGCAACAGGAACTATGCATACCCTACAAAGCCTCGAGTATTTATGTGGCTCTTTACAGAAAAAGTTCGTGACCGCTGGTCTAGACCAACCTGTAGCTAAAATTCTAGTGATCTATGAACTTGAAATAGAAAAAAGAATTACATTTTACTCAACAACATCAAACTGGTTGTTGAATTCAGCATATCCCTCAATTTGAAAACAGGGGCAAAACCACAGTACTATTAGCAGCATCTGGCCATTTATAATCATCAGAATTCACTTGCATTACAGTTCCAACAGATATCTCAGAATGTCCTACATATTCACAACAATTTCAATATTACAATAGTTGTCACACCTGCTGTTAGATCTTATTGTGTCATATGTTAATAAAACGTTCGTGGATTGCAAATTACAAATTTTTATATTTTTATAATATTTAACTGTCTCTATACAATTAGTTCCCTCTGTAAGAAAGTGTACCCTGATTTATGCAGTTTAAAATATTGATTATAAATATAGTAGTGCTGGGCATGAAATGTGACCCTCTACCTTGATACTAAGACTGTCCTGTGCAAAACACAGGATGCTGAAAATAAGTCCGAACCATGTGAATACACTGCTATTAAACTGAGAAAGGGAAAGAAGGTGGTCACCACGCCACATGTGAGGACAGAGTTAGAAGAGGGCACTGGGAGTTTCCGAACCTGGGAGCTACTACCTTCGGTGACTACTACAAATTGTTTTGTTTTTCCTCAGGCAAGCTCACAGGTTGACAGTCTCCCCCACATCAGGGGCCACCTTTCAGACGAAAGGACAACGGTAGAGACGGTATTCTTGGGGAACAAACAGCCTAATTTCAAGACCTTTAACAAAACTCCACTGGGTAATGAGGGGTATTACTACAACCACAGTGGGCATGAATGCCTACCAAAAAAGGTAATTCTTGCAATAAACGGAAATAGCTTTACAGCTCATCGAGTCAATAAAATGACCTTTTAAGAAGTTTCTAAGAACAAATTGACTTTAACAACTCCATAGGAACCACTGAGATATAATTGTGTCTATCACGCCAAAATTAAAGGCTTCTAATAAGCAATGAACATTAAGATCCAGAACAGGCAAAGGGAGGCATTTATGGCCCCCGGGGTCAGTGATGAAGCATTACGAGCTACCGGAAGGGCCTAATAAAGCCGGCCACAGTGATTCGGTGACTGGCTAGGCTGCCCCGCTTTATGGAGAGACCGTTTACTTCCCAGGACACTGAAAATCGAAAAAGTAATGATACCACTCAGAATCCTTACGGTTTCGAACACCAATGAGAGAAGCCGTCCACTGAAATTACATGAAGGAAAGTATTTTCAAACAAAGAGAAACTGATTCTTTCAATGCTGTCTGAGGTCTACCAGGAACGAGGCAGAAAAGGAAACAGCAGCATAAATTACATAATTCCCTGCAGGAAGGTTTTCTTGTTTCTGGACTTTTTCCAAAGTAATTTTCCTTAATTTTAATTATCAATAGGAAATATAACTGAACATTGAATAGCCACTAAAAATTACTCATCGGTGTGATTCCTTCAGAATTTTAACTTTTCCATACAAACAATCCAGCTATTAAGAAAGGATTAGAAATTATTATAGTCTACGTCATAAAACACTTTTGAAGAAGTACATTAGATCACCTATATTTTCCCTTTTGGGTAACATGTTAAAAACTGCCATTTTATTTTGCTTAGAGAAACCAGCAGTGAAACATCAAGGCTGGGGTTGTAATACAGAAAGAATTCAGAAGACGTCTATTTTCTCTCTCTCATTTCAGCAAAGTGTGTAAGGCTTCAATTCCCCTGGGACATTTCAAAGACACTGTGCTAATTTTCCTCAGATTTAGCATATTCTAAAAGTGCATGATCTAATCAGACAGAGAATAATCATTTTTAAATATATGAGTTCCAAAACTTGATAGGCATATGTCATTTCTGTACTTAAAGAGAAGGACAACAAACATAAAAGTAGGCCTTTTCTCTAAAAATAACGCTCCTGCTATTCCCGGCACAACCAATGACACATGCTCCTTTCAGTGTGGGTTTCTTTCCTCTTTTCCAGATTCCCCAACCTTGACTCTCCAACCACCCTTGAATTCTTCCAACAATTATGATAATTAGCCTGGCCATTGTAAAATTTTTCTTAAAATTTTCTAAAGATAAGAGATCATAAACTCATGACCAACTGATAATGAAATGCCTCATGAGGCTTAGACAGCAAGTCAACCCAAAGCCAAACACCGTACGGAACTAAGCTTGGTTTTATCATCCTCCTTCCTCATCATGAGGTGAGCCCAAGCTATAATCTGTGCTCTTTTCTCACATTAAGAGCTAGGAACAATCCAGAAAGAAGAAAAAGAACAAAATGAATTTTTAGAAGCTATACAACAGTGCCACTTGCCTGAAGCAAATCTTCCTTGTTCACTTTCTAAAGGACCACTATGATGGGCTCATCTGACCTCACCTTCTCCAAGGCTCTTGGAAAACGGGATGGGAGGGTGTTTTTTAAATTCCACAGAAAATGGAGGGAGAAAGCCACAGGCACACAGGATTTGGGGAACCTACATATGATGTTTACTGATAAATCTAATTAATGGTTGTCACTTTCAGTTTAAAGAGGGGCTACAGGAAAGGGGTAATGGATAGTGGGGGTGGGGAGAAGGAGCGATTCCTTAGAGGCCAGGGGAGGGCAAAATCAAAGGAAGGGAAGAGGTGGCACAGAAGTGGTCCTGGGGTGGGTGTGTGTGTGTGTGTGTGTGAGAGAGAGAGAGAGAGAGAGAGACAGGCTGTTCTGTTCACTGGAGAATCATTATCATGACCCTACATGTATGTTCAACACTGTTTACATAATTTCTAATGACTTCTCTACTGCCCTCCATATATTTCTGAATATAAACATGCTGGATTTCAAGATCTGTAACTATGACTGCCAACATACTTTTAATTTGATGTGAAACATTTTATATTTTCCATTTTACTGTCTCCCTGATGGACATCTGTTTATTAAGTAGGCATTACCAACTGAAGCCAGATCTATACCAGCAAAATACAGCAAGACCAACACAAATCATAAAGCTAACTGAACACCAAAAAATTAGCTTTTACTAGAAACATGCAGCTAATGAAGGTCTGAGGTTTTGGGAAGAATTTTAATTAGCTTGAATTATCTGGATAATTGCATTAATTTTTGCTAAAGTAAATTCATTCTTAATTGAATGAACTTAAAGCTAACTATACAAGCATGTATCTCTTCTATACTTTTCTGGATTTTTCAAACAAAAGGTTTTCCATTTAATTTTTCTTGGCAAGTAATAAATTCTGCACTTAATTTTATGTTTGTATAAACAAACCCTGGGTGTGGACATGACCTAGAAAACCATGTGTATCTCCTGAACTGTCCTCCCTCTAATTATATCATTTTAAAAACCAAATACAGAGGTTAATGCGAAGAACTTATATTTAATTCACAAAAGTGGCTTGGAAAAATGGTTAGCAATTGCCTATTAGAAGTACAGCCATGAAAATTTCTGTCACATTGCTGCATGTAATTAGCCTCTTTTTCTCTCAACTACTTATAAATGCATAAATATACCTGTGCGCTACGTAACAAAGGCAGGCGGTGACAACATGTTGATATACACTGCCACTTCGTACTTGGAGATGAATATTTCATTAGCTGGGTTATCACTGCTGGGTTATGACCTTCAACTCTCTAATTTTGAATTCATCAGTTTTCAGACTATTAAGCTGTTCTTGAGCACACCACAGAAATTACAGATGTAGAGGTAAACTTTCAAGATAATTTTTAATTCCAAAAAAGGTCAAGAATATGCATACTAAATTCTTAAAAAGAATCGTGTCTCATAATGAGAGCAAATGGGTCATTTGGTTGTTAATGATATTTGCTTCTACATGTAAAAATGGAAAGGCAAAAGAAACAAATTATGATCACTGAATAAAATTATCACGTTCCTAATTACCCAGTATAACACACAAGAACTTGAAAAGGATTAACTGCGCAACAGATCAACTAACCAGATGTTGTGTGCACCTCACAGAAGATGAGAGTAAACATAGTCGTCAGCTTCTACGTCAGCCTCAATTGCCCCGTTCCCAGAACGCCTCCCAGGAACAACTTCTGATTCCTTTTACACACACACTTCTGAGGTTACAAATATGTCTTTATAGGCTCAAAAATATTTATATTTATGATAATACACATTAAGAAAACCATGTTAAATGATGGCTGCTTCTTGCCCAGTCAAACCTCCCACAACACACTCGCCCGCCCACCCTCACCTCCCACCACAACAGCACTTGGCTTTGCTGTCCAGGTAAGCTGCCAAGAATAGGCTGTCGGGCTCCTGTGAGTGAGGCCCCACTGACACCGTCGATTATTCTTAAAACTTTGAAAGCCGTTGCTGGCTCATCCCACACTCTAACTTCACCGTGCTCCTTTCTCCATTCCTAGCATCCTCCTCTGGGTTCCTCTCCCTCACCAGCTCTTTAAAAATTGGTGTTGCTCAAGGGGATGTTACTCTGCAAAGTCACAATTCATTTCAGCCAAACCCCAATCTTTGTTCCGCTCCAAACCTGAGCCTCAAAAAGTCAATGACCACTGGACTTTTCCAACAGGACATTCCCTGCACAGATCCCTTTCATGGCTCTCGATTTCCAAGTCCAAAACATGGCACAAAGGATCCCAACCATGAGGCCCCTGCTTGGCAATCCAAGCTCCTATATCTCCACTACCCGTCCTCAGATTCCGTCCAGGGCCCAGGCGCTGCCACTGACCTCCACACCGGGCTGACGCTCTGTCCACTGCATCGACAGCTGCCAGCAGCCCCGGTCTCACCCAAACTCTCCCAGTCTCTACCTGCAATATACCTTCCTTACTCGGGTGGTTTCTATTCATTCCTTCTCAATACAAGTATCGCCACCATCCTGCCCACCCCCCAAAAAAACCTACTCTGCCCACCAAACCCCATCTCAGGATGATTTCAGCTAAGTCCCACAACCACATCTACATTCCCTATTATTGCAGTTCTCCCATGATGGTTTTCAGGAGAATTGTCATCTGTGTCTCTCCCACACCAACTGCAATGAACACCCTTTAAGTGCTTTAGTATCCAGGATAGCACTTAGCACACAGTGGATTATCAATAAATATACTCTAAAATGTGAATTATAACATGAAATAAACAACCACACTTGTGTAATTATTACCTTGGGAAAAAGAGCATATCCTGCCTATAACCCTCAGGGTAAATATGACATCAGCAAGGAAGGGCTCAATGATGCCCCGGGTCAACTAGGTCTGCAGCTCCTCTTAAACCCCTTTGGCCTTCACCTCTCTAGACCACTGTCACCCCTGGCACCATCAGTTACTCCCCTGCAGAGCTTCACGGCTTCTGGCTCACCCAACACCCTTGTTTAGTGCACACCAAACTTCTTCGCATACATCATACTTTTTAAATCAATGACTGGTGAAATTATTTGTCTCCTGTCTGTCTTCCATACCAAGTTAAGTGTAAAAATAGGATTTGTCAACTGGTTGACAGTTCACACTTAGTTTATGGACTGATTTAACATATGACTCAATTGATGAATAAGAACACTGTCCTCATCTATTACTAAAGTAGCACTGATTGGTTTGTCAAACAAGCCTAGAGGTTTTTGAAAAATAAATAGCATCTGACACTGAGGAGATGGTAAACGAGGTAGGTACATTGGTTTCATTTAAAATAGGTTTTAATGTAAGTCAAAGAAAGATAGAAACAGAAGTACCCTGCTCGTTGGCCTTGGAAGTCTTAAAGTCATAGTGGAAATGCTGTTTCCCAATATCACAGAGACCCTACACAAAATTACTACCTACTGAGAGTTCTTTGCTTACAACTGTAATCATATCCATTCGATAAGACAGCACACTGGTCAACTTGTGCTGAACAGAACCTCTGAAAGATTTAAATCACATTTATTAAGAAGAATGGGAAGGATAATAATTACTTAATGAATTCAGTTACTTTAAATTATCAACATTCTCAGAGTATCTCAATTGAAAATATACTGTTTGTCTATATAGCTTTAAAGCTGGATAGTGCAACTGTGCTAAGAGAAAGCCTTCCTCGGTCATGGACAAAACTGTGTTCAGTGGAGGGGGCAAGACATGGGAAGAGATCACATGTGTCTCAAGTTCACTGTCCCACACAACACAGAGTATTCCTCATTAGTTTCAAAAAAAAAAAAAACAACCCTAACAGATTTAAAAGAATTATCATACCATCCAAATGATAGTCATCAAACTGATTGTTTTTCTAGGAAAAAATGATAGGAAAAAACCTGACTTGGAATCATCTACCCACTCCTCCCTTAATGTTTAACCTGAAAAGCACACAGAAGTAAGTTTATTGTACAAGTTCCATTTCACTGGTTCTTCTACTCCTAAAGGTTTACGAACTTTCTAAACATAGGTGGAAGGAGGGAATCGATAATGAATATCACAACGGATATCGTCATAGGGCATCCTTCCACCTACAGGGGTCATCACTGAGAATTTCCTACCCAAATCCTTTTAACAGCCACGTGTTCCCTCAATTTTTTGGCAGACGTTCAGAAGTCATCTGAAATTAACTAACATAACTAAAGAGACCCAAGTCAGACACACTAAGAGCTACATAATTACAAAATTTCCTCCCATTCCCTCTAGAGGCCCGTTCTGGGAGACCTCTGAGCTAATCGATATTTTTGTTAACAAAATCCCATTAACTTATAATACCATACCATCAAGTAAATCATCCTCTAAAACAAAGAAGATGGACATAGATACACACTTTAATTTCACAGATCTTTTATCTTCATATGTAAAGCTAATTGGCAGGGGGGATTAAGAATAAATTTTTCAAATAGTTAATGAACCGAAAACAAATTCTGACATCATGGCTGCAAATTCAGCTGTCTTATGGGGTCAGGCACATGATGATAAAAGGCGAAGCAGGAGGAATCACTGAGCGGCAGGGTAGAAGGAGGCACTGTTCTGAGGCAGAAATTAAGGCCTAGCGTTGCCAGACGGCCTGATTTTAAAATTTTGTTCAGAGTGTGTACACTGTGATTTTAATTTAAGAAAGATATTAATATTGATCTTTTAAGTTAAAACCCCCAATTTGCAAATACTGAAAACTAATTCGAAGATGTTACGAACACCACATAAACAAAAAGAATATTTGCAGAACAAATGTAGCCCAAATTGAGAGAAATCTAGTTGGCCTCTAACTTAATCACATGCAGGAAACACACAGTAGTTTCATTAAGCATTCCCAAATTTTTTATTCCAGGCCTAAGTATCTGCCTGCCCCCCCACTCGAGAGTCGACTTTCCAGCTTCATACAATGGTCCTTCCTGCAAAGCAACAAAACAAACTCTGACTGTCATTACCTAGAGCTTCTGATTAAATAATTAATGTCAAGCAACTTGTCTTCACTTAATTATACTTTACATGATAACCCTGACTTTGTCTTATGCAGGAAAATATACTTAGGTTTCTTATGTGACTTCCATGTCCGGTAATGAAGGTTTGTGGCCATTAACTTGTTATGTCAACTTTTCTTAAGACAGAGTGTCTTAGTTTGGGTGTTACCCAGAAACAGGTCCTGAGACAAAGATTCAAAAGCAGCTGACCCTGAACAAAACAGGTGTAAACTGCATGGGTCCACTTATACATGGATATTTTTTAATAGATAATGTAAATGTATTTTCTCTTCCTTACGATTTTCTTCATGATATTTTCTTTTCCTAGCTCATTTCATTGCAAGGATACAAAATAAAACCCATATAATATACAAAATATGTGTTAACGAACTGTTCACATTATCACTAAGGCTTCTGGTCAACGGTAGACTATTAGTAGTTAACTTTTTGGAAAGTCAAAAATGATACATGGATTTCCAGCTGCACTGAGGGATGGTGTCCTTTGGGAGGTGACCCAGGGGACAATACAAAAGGGGAAACAAGACAGAGAGGTATTATCTCACTCCGACCAATCAGTGGCTGGGAGCTGCTGGCTAAGCGA